>LDEV01003666.1:0-16888 GCA_001014755.1 Blastomyces silverae
GGAGCGCGGGGAAGCGAGCGGGTTTGGCAATGGGCTTGGTGGAGGGGTTAGGGGGTTGGTGGGGAGGTGGCCGGATGCGGATGTTGTGCTGCAGGGGGGTATGAGTGAGGGAATGAGGGATTGGGATCTTTGGTATGTTTTGATTTTCCTGGTGTGAAACGGTGGTTGTGAATAATGGAGAGAGGAGATAAACTAGGCGGTTATTGGGTGGATTTGCCTGATTCTTTTGGCTGACGTTTTGTGGGGTTATTATTGTAGGGGTCCGTTGGTTTTCTGTCTACTACTCAGTATGTTCCTGTCCATGCGGGCGCAGGGTGACCAGGCCAGTCTGGTCTTCTCGGGTGTCTTTTGCATAGTATGGATTGGCGAGGCTGTTGTGACGATGCAGATCAAGTTGCTAGGCGGGAATATGTAAGTTTTCCCCCACGTTTTCCTGAAAATATGGATCACCCATACTAACAGCTGCCACTCCAGATCCTTCTTCCAATCCGTCTGTATAATTGGGTACACACTTTTCCCGCTTGTGATCGCATCTCTCCTCAGCGCCTTCGGCCTCCCCGTTATAGCACGCATTCCTGTCTACCTCGTTCTAATCGCCTGGTCGCTGGCTGCCGGCGTGAGCATTCTTGGCGGGTCTGGCGTGGTGAAGAATCGCGTGGTAATCGCGGTGTATCCGCTGCTTGTATTTTATATTGGGATTGGGTGTTTGTGCTTTATTAGCTGAATGCGGGGAGGAGTATAATCAAGATGCTATGATTTAGTTAGGCCATGGGTTCATGGCTGTGAGACGTGAGGTGCTATAAGACGGTGAATGGAATCGTGGACGATGATCATGTTTCTTATTTTTGTTTTCTATGCTATGACTGGGGAATCTCATTTTTATCTTAATTATATGCCGGCTCATAATTTTTTTTCCCCTTTCAGTTGTGGGCAGTCCTTTCTGTTCTTTCTTCTAAGCCTTTTTTACCTTGACATGAGCCTGTTTAATTCTGTTGCCCTTGCTACTCTTATGATTTTTGTACGCTTGACTTATTGTATGTACCATATAGATCTTCTGAGATCCTGCAGTTTCTAACAGCTTTTGTCTGATTGATTGCCCCCCTCTTTCTTCATAGCCCGAATAGAGTCTTTGACATTCTTTCTATATTCCTACATGTCTTCCTAATTAACTAACCAATGAGTTTCTAAACAGGGCAGCTTTGTGTCAAAAACAACAATGGATAAAACATTTGATAGAAAAACAACAACAACAGAGTTTCAGTTCAAGCTCATTGTCTAAATATCTCCGTATCACACCCTAACCACTCTGCCCTCCCCTTTAGAATCCGCATTTCTTAATGGGCCTCCAGGGTAGCATTTGGTGGCACTTCTACTTCTTATCCTCGTACAAGGAGAAACCAGCCAGGGTGTATATAATAATAATAAAACCACGCCTGCCATCAAGCTACGCCGTAATGCTCGAATCCAGTAATAATACCGAACATATCGATCTTCCGTCTCTGCTGCCCACTGATCGACATGAAATATTTAAGACTTCATTGATCTGAAGCCACATACTGGAAAGGTACGCCCGAGACAAGCAAATAGCCTCAAAGCATTTCAGCGATTTGGCCCCCCCTTTATTCCCTCATGAAACCGCGCAACCCGACAGAGTACAGTACTGGTATGAACAACAGCGGCATCCGTTCGGTTTGGATCAAGGAATCAATTTGCAGGCCCTGTGTTGACTATTTAGGTCCTCTGGCCAGGTCCAGCTTTGACGGAAGAGAGTGTTGGTGTTGGCTGACTGGATTTCTGTTTGTAGTGTTATATGATTGAAGCATTTGACGGTTCTTCTCGACGTCCTGAGTGATCAACCTCCCATAAATACACGAATTGGTTTTCCTGTGGCATTTCGCGGTATCTACCCTGTCCTGCTGTTGTTGTTGTTGCTTTTGTTTCTGTTGTATGAGCGTTGGTCCATCTCCACGACCACGGCCTTGGCTGGCGGATCTTTAAATATTTACGAACCGAACCCAAACAACCAACAACCACTGCACCACTGTGACTACTCCTCCTCCTACGCTTAGCAACAACGGCACAATACCGGAATCCCATCTTACCTTTTTCTCGATTGCATCAGCTATACGGAGTACTTGAGCAGAGATATATTTATCCAAGCAACATCCAGCGTGGGCTTGTTTGGGCGAGCGACCCCGTCCGCACTGATTGGCTTGAGGCCCCCACGTAAATAACGTACCGAGCCAGCACCACAAAAACCGTGCCACATCCCCAGTCCAATCCTGCCCGACTCCGGTCAACAACGGCCAGCCGACAGTCGTGACCACGCACATCGACGCAATATACCTTTCCCGAACTCACTAGGCTGAAGAAAGTGAAATAAATAGGCCTGGCATGGCTTCGGAGACACACCAGGAGAATGGTGTGCTGAACGCCAGTAGAACCCCGTCTGCAGCCATTGCCCTAGAGCCTCACTCACCCGCCTTGGATACCGCAGAACACACGAACAAGGATTCACAAGGCCCAGTACCAGGTATGCAGGAGAAGAGCCCCGTCTCTCCACTAGAAACTCAGGAAAACCGTGATATTGCCTCCCTGCCTGATTCTGACAATCCTGAAGCCCCCAATACGGCTGATCTCGGCGCCTCGCCCGGCCCACGACCTACCCCTCAACAAGGTACGCGAGACAATACACCCCCTTCAAATGCTGCACAGGATCAAGAGGGAGAAGCAGAACATAAGCTCGAACCCCAAGATGCCCAGGAACAAAAGAAGGAGGAAAAAGTTGCACACAAAAATAACGTTGAAAAATCATTATCTGACGCGGATGAAGGCTCTACCCACCTGAAGCAAGACAACAACGAACCTACCCCGGAAAATGATGTGGCGGAGCTCTCAGAAGGTACGAACGTCCAGGAACCAGAGAAAGACAAAATAAGCCATCCATCCTCTGACAAACAAAAAGATGGCGCCGGTGAACGTCCTGTCCGCCAGAAACTCAAGGAAACCTCCATTGCCGGCGTGCCTCGACCCAATTCCCCAGAAGACCACGCTATGGCGTCACAGGCAGCCTCGGCGGCCGGAGCAGACAGTGTGAGTGATACAAGCAGCGTGGAAGGGCGGGGAAGGCTACGGAGGAAACGATCAAGGGGGGATATGAATGAGGACGAAAAGCATGACGATACCTCCGGTGTAACAAATACAGACGAGACTGGCCATCGACGGAAGCGGTCAAGGGATTCCAAAACGGATGATCAGAGCAGTGACAGCCAAGGGCAGTCTAAGAGTAAGTTGACGGCGGGGGATAAAAAGGACATTACAGATACTATGGATACTAAGCCACTTGCCAATGAAGGTGGAATACGTACGCCAACAGAAGAGCTCAAGAGCACAGAGCGTGATACTGCCAATCGCATTCTCAGCCCCAAGAAGAAGCGTAGCAGAGACCAATTCGATAAAGACCATCTGAAGTCGGACGCTCTGGACGAAAAGTGCCAGGAAGGGGCGGCATCGGCTAAAATTGGGGAGTCCTTTGATAGATCCAAGGCCATGTCTGCTAATCGCACGGTAGAGGGCGAACCGGAGAAGAAGAGACATCGTGACGATTCCCAGGATAGGAGCTCTCAAGGGGATTCCGATCTGGTTTCCAAAAAGGTCTGCAAAAAATATCCCTTTGGTTGTGGTACTGATTGTTAAGTCCCGCTTTTTGATTTTGCTTTTTGGATATTATATTTACATGTCAATGTCCAACCCTAGGCTTCCGCACCGAATCCGTTCTCCAATACTCTAGGCGTATCCCCTTTCGCATCTATGTCATCTAAACCTACCCAACTAACATCAAAGGGCAAAACGGAAAAGAAGGAACAACCCATGACTTCCGCATCTGCCTTCGCCTCATCGAAATTGGCATCCTTTGCCAGCTCAGACAAATCTCCATTTAGCAGCCTTGGAGGCGGTTCTACAACAGGCCTTAAATCCGCATCTCCTGTTAAAGATACGACAGGCAATAAACCCCCACAAACCTCTTCTTCGGCATTTGCAGCCTCGCCCTTTGCAGCTGCCGCTTCTTCGTCCCCGTTTGGTGCATTGGGTGGTGGTAGGTCCGCTTTTAGTCGGAGTGGGTTTGGCACAGGTTTCTCCGCCGCTGCACCAAAATTAGGTGGGGGATTAGCGGGCTTTGCAGCTTCTACCACCGCCGGCTCTGCGATTTTGGGAGCTGCTGGCTCTAAGCATGGGGATGAGAAAAAAGTAGAAGAAGGGAAGGGTGGGGATGATGGGAAGTCCACCTTTGAAGGTTTGGAAGAAGAGAAAGGGGATGAGAGGTTCCATGAACAGGAGAGTATGTTGGACTATATCCCCCCCCCCCCCTTTTAGCGCTCATAGTTCACCACTCTACAACCTATAAATATATTTGGACAGCGTGTATACTAACTACTCCATTAGCTGAGACGGGTGAAGAGGGCGAAGACACAATTTTCTCATGCCGCGGCAAGCTATATCATTTCGACGGTAAGGAGTGGAAGGAGCGCGGTGTTGGGGTTTGCAAAGTCAACGTCCGGGAACCGGCGAATGGTGATAATAAGACAGACGAATCTAGCGAAGAGCAACAGCCCCAGGAAGGCAAAGTAGAGGAAAAAGAAGAAAAGGAAGAAGTCAAGGCCAAGGCCGACGAGGACGATAGCAAAGAATCAAAGAAGAAAACAGCCCGAGTGATCATGCGGGCCGATGGTGTGTGGCGGGTTATCCTAAACATTCCTATTTTCAAAGGTATGAAAGCGGGTGATCCGTCCGGGGCAGCTCCGAAGGGAAAACAAGTGCATTTTGCGGGATTCGAGGAGGGCAAGTCGGTCCCTTTCCTGTTTAGGGTATGTATCCCTGTCTTTTTTCTACAGGTTTAGTCCTTTTGTTTTTTTCTCTCTTTTTTTTTGAAAAAAATAAATTTCTCTAACCCCTTTTTACTGTCTTCAGACCGGAAACGAAGATGTTGCCAAGGAGCTCTGTGCCACCATCCGAAAACTCCAAGAAAGTCTATGAGATTTTCTCTTGTTATTTCCACCCGCTCCCTCTTGCGCTCATATCACCTTTAAGGGCTCCGTTCCGTTCATGTTACTCCGTAGTCTTTCCTTATGGCCTTAACTTACACAACAAACCGTGGATAATTAATTTTCTCTCTTTTATTTATAAAAAAGACCCAATCTTGTGTACTCACAGTGTCCATCTTTGACTCTATTCGTGGTATCAGCTTTTTAACTTGTTCTTACCTTTTTATTTCCCCCCGGTTATGAACGGGGATATACCTGCTCCGGCAACCCAACATTTCTTATGTCGACAACACAGAAACGCCCTTCTTTTCCTTTACTGCTTACTCATTAGCATTGTCATTTTTGTGTGATTTTCTTTAGTATCGTAGCATGGGGATGCATGGTCCCATCGAAGAAGCGGGGATAAAACCACGGAATCTATCTGAGGGAGGCGGGGAAAGATATACATCGGAATTTACTTACTGGAGCATTGAGTTTTCCTTTTTTTTTTTTTTTTTTTTCCCTTATTTGTTCTATTTGGGTAGTTTTTCCATACACTCGGCCCCTCTGCTTCTGAATTACCTAGTGCCTGAACCTGTACGTACGGCTTTTCCTCCCGCTGACTTAACCAGGCCTTTTCCTGGGCACAGCACATACAAATACCATATAGGATGTGCACTTCGTACTATGGACTAGATGATGGTATGGTATAGTGGGAGTACAGTATATAAGAACACTACTTACTTCGCATGTACATGTACTCCATGCTCAATTTTTAAATCGTTATCTTGAGTGTACTCTCCCAATGTACATATCTTTATTCGCCTTGCCTTATCGATAAGATACCTACCTGATATCACGGAGCCAGATCTTAGCGACAGGCCTAGGTATATATAGAGTCTAATGAGCGGAATGTTGAGTATTCTACTAGAAGACTGATTCCGGTAGGATTCTTATCAATGGAAGAAGAGAGTTCTCTTTACCAATCCTCCAATATCCAACATAGAGCACATTTGAGTTCTTTGCTAATTTCAGCCTTCTTGTCAGCCTTATATGCATAGAGAATGATTCCAAATGAAAACAGCCGTGTCTTCATGCAATGCAGGTATAGGAACCAATTGCCTTGCATTGCCAATCTGCAAGGCTGGAATCAATTCATCCCGACGAGGCTCCAGCAATTGCTTATAATAATCGGACAGCATGTCCGCCGTCGATCCATGACTTCAGTTAAATATATAATCTCTGCAACTGAATTATCACTTATTGCCTTGATCTCCTCATGTCCTGTACCTGAGCCTCCCCCATTCCGTGGATAGATATCACGAACGGCCATCCCAACAAACCTGCCTCGTTGCACGCCTGAGAGAGCGCCTCACCACAGAAGAGTAGGGGGCAGTCAAAGACGGCGTGATCTAATGGCTAAAACCGGTGACCTGTAAGCTATCTTGGATTTTGATACTACCTCCTCAGTAGCACTGAAGACCTGCAGTCTGACTTAAATACCTAAATAAGCAATTTTGACCTTGGTCTAAAGGTTTTGTCCAGCCCTCCCAGACCAACAGTTGAGTATGTGTTCCCTTTCTCACATGGCAAAAACTCGATCTGAGCTCATTAAAAACCCCAAGTATCGTCTTTGTACACGGTTTAACTGGCAACCGCGAAAAAACTTGGACGCACCAAAATGGAACCATGTGGCCGAGAGACCTCCTCGCACCCGACTTCCATACCGCCCGCATCCTAACATTCGGTTACGACGCCGACGTGATGAAAGTATGGGAGCCCACATCCTCGAACCAAATACTAGACAATGGGAAAGCGCTCGCATTTGCCGTCTTAGCCCATCGACAAGACGACGCCGCGACCCGTCCGATCATATTTGTCGCGCACAGCCTGGGCGGGATTGTCTGCGAGAGCGCGCTCCTCCTTTGCGAGAAAAGGGGCACCTTGCGATCGGTTTTCACTTCCACCATTGGCGTGATCTTCATGGGGACGCCGCACCATGGGTCGTCGCTTGCGGGGTGGGGACACAACTTTGCGCGATATCTGGGGGCCTTCCGGCGCACGAATGCGGAGCTGGTGGGTTCGTTGAGGTTGGGGAATTCGGAACTTGGACAGATTGCGGAGGACTTCCAGCATCTGATCCGGCGCGAGGATGTGCGGGTGAGGGTGAGGGTGTTTTGCTTTTACGAAACATTGCCTATGCACGCTGTGGGTATGGTCGTTGAACGCTTCTCGGCGGTCTTGAGCGCCTATGATAACCTTCCTCTTGATGCGGATCATCGCAACATGACTAAGTTCGATAGTACGGCAAATCCTGGGTATAGGAAGGTCCATGGTCTTCTCACGAGATGGTTGGCGGACTGTGAACCTGGGAGCAATGCGGCCCTAAATAACCCCGAGAGCCCAGATAGGAGCAAGAAGGACACATGCAGGGCACAGGAACCCAGAGGTGGTATTGTTTTCAATGGCAACATTACAGGCCACAACGTGGTGACAGGTCTCTCAGGGGATATTAATTTAACATTTAACTAGTTATATATAGGAAGGTTTCTGTGAATATCGTTAAAATATTCACACAAAAATCAGAGTCACTTTATTTACTCAATAGGTTTGCGGAATGGTTCGCTGCATCGAATGCTGGAATGATCTTTATATATTTAGTACCCTCCCGACACATCATCTGCAATATTGATTTATTCCGACTTGCCTTCCTTAAACCGTAACCAACAATCCGCCATACATAAATTAATATTAATTGCTTCCCTCTTCCCGTCGTCGGCCTGCGCGCTTACAGAGAAATTTATGTAACGGCCATGCAAGTGCCAGACACTCGGTTGAGCAATACCTAGAATTCGTCAGGCCCTGTTGATGCACACAGACAAGTGGGGTTAATATATACTCACTCGGCAATCTTACATGAACTGCATCGTTTCAGGTTCAACTTTGCAGAACACTGTATACACTGGCCCTGAGAGCTATATTGTAACGCGATGGCAGTATTGTTTCTTTCCAACCCCAGTTGAACAGCTTGGTGGTCGCACTCGGTATCCGGTTTGCAAAATGGGATAACGTAGTCAATCACAAACGGCTCAAAATCGGGTGCAGAACCAAGTCTAGGACGAAGAAATGTAGCAACTTGATGGAGCATGTGAGAAGGGGGTGAATTACATGTAACACACCTCCAGGACCTCTCATTTAAAAATCTCATGTGATGTCGATCGATCAAGGACAGCAGAAACCTGGCCTCCGCGTCCTTGTCGATGTTTTCCCGGAGAAATGCCGGTGCTGTTTCTGATAATGTGTGTAAGATGGACTTTGCTGCAGAGCGCGGATCGCCGCATATTGCCAGATAAGTAATTGGCATAATTTTTTCATCCTTTGCCTTGGCATTATCTAGTTTCTGTAGAAGTTCGTAATGCTCTCTTGCCTCCTGCGATATGGCATGATTGGACGGCAATGTCTCCTGGCTAGGACCGTAGACGCTCATAATGATCGGGCGCGCTTTCTCCAGGTCAAACATCTCGAACATGTATAGCGATGCCAGTTTAAGTGATGCCCGAAGAACGGAAGGATGGGCCTTTCGCAACTTGCTCCCGTAGTGATCAATCGCTTCTTTGTATGTGGCTTCTGCGAGCTCCGGTCTCTTCTGGTCTCGATACACTTGCGCCAAATTTGTGAGGCATTGAATAATGGATATATCTTGCGGAAACGAATCCTGTTTCAAAATATCCAAGACTTTCTTTAAAAGCCCCTCCGCCTCTTTGAACTTCTTGTTATGGCCGCAAGTAGCGGCTAGTGTTTCTGCTGCAACCTGTACCATTTCATGACTCCAATCGAAAGTATTATGTAGCCCCTCAAAGGCGGCCCTTGCGCACTCTTCCGCCTCATCAAACTTGTCCATTGACTGGAGGGTCCTGGCAAGACCGGAAAGACACACGAGCGTGTTCGTATGCTTTTCTCCCCAAATCTCCTTACTTGTCTGCAAGAATTGGCGATGGAAGGATTCAGCAAGCTCGGGGTTGTCGCTTTCACAGAACACTTGAACAAGAGTCTCTCTGATGCCAAAGCTTATTAAATTATCCGATTCAAGCGTCTGTTCTGACTTCTTTAAAGCTTCTCGGAGTATTTTTTCACTCTCCAACAAGTTACCCTCTTCCAGCCGTATTCTGCCCAGCTCCAGTAGAGAAAGAGGGATCCAAAGGGTATTTGGACCACGTAGCTGCTTCGCTAATCGCATGGCTCGATTCAAATGTTCTTTAGCCTCGTTCAGCTTCCCTTGCATCCATGCACTATTAGCCATAGTCCAGAGGCAGCTACAGATTTGGTTCATCTCCGTGGGGTCAGCGGTAGATGGAAATTCGCCATCACTCATCTTGTCATCGGACGGCTTCGAGAATTTGTCAATATTGAGATGGTGTGAGATATCTATAAGCATCGAGTCTGCACGGCGATAGTCATTTTTCCATATCAAGAGGCGAGCCAAATCCAAAGTAGTCTTTAAATATCTCGGGTTCTCAATTTTGAGAGCGGCCGTGTAATAAGCCTCTGCACGACCGAATTCCTGCTTGAACATGTATATGCGTCCCAAAAGCGTGGTTGCTGACAGTGCAAGCCGACAAAGGGCCGTCTCATCATCCGCGGATTTCATGAACCCCTTGAAAGACTCGTACATATCAAGAAAAGTCAAACATATTTTTTCTGCGTCATCTGCTCGATCAACGCCCAAGAAGATCTCTCCCAGGTGATAGAGGTATGGAAATAAGGACCCCTCCTTGCCCGGAAATCTCTCAAATAAATCCTTGCACCGATCAGCATGGGAAACAATCCTGCGACGTAAATGCCAGTCCTTAGGTGACTTCCCATATGAATAAACGTTGGATATGAGTATCATAACACCTGATAGCCTACATGGCCAAGATGCAGGGTCGATGCGGTCTCGAACCCAGTCTTGAACCACGGGATGGATCGAGTAGCTTACGGTCTCCGCTTCCTCGTTGAGGCGAATAAATGAGAAACTCCCAAGAATTGCAATCTGGTCCTGGAAGAAATCCTGATCCTGCGTACACTGTGTGATACAGTCATCGTTTTCGAAGAATTTACAGTTGAACATCTCATAGAATATGTCAGAATGATGTAGAAAAGAACAATATTCAAGGAACTTAACCGCGGATGGACTCTCATCGTCGACGGCTCTTAAGGAAACCTCCCAGGTTGCTGCCATTGAGGTATTATAGCTGCTGACGCGTGGTATATAATCTAGTAGTTTGCTTCTCCCCTCAAGCTCTTTCGCGTACCGCTCTAGATACTGATGCGGGGTGATTTGTTTTTGCGCGATGTAGGAGCCAGCGTAACTGAGAGTCAGTGGAAGACCGTCAAGTCGTTCCGCTAATCTCCTAAGGGCTAGTATAATTAGAGTCCTGATCCTTCCGGTGATCGAAGAAGCCTTTCTTTTATAGTGCGGGTTGTGGGGTTGTTTCTTACCTTCATCATCTCTCTTTCGGTTGATTATGGAGTGCAGGATCTGAATACTGTTCTCGAGCGATAGTTTGTCGACGTGAACGCCTCTTCCTAACTGCACCAATTGACTGAGTCGTGTTGTAATGATAATAGAGCCTTGATTCAAATAATTAAGGTACTTTGAGATGTTGTATGGATAGTCGCCGTTCCCAGCTGTTTCTGACCTGTCTTCTTGGACCTTGTCAATGTTATCGAGGATCAGCAGCCACCTGACGTTCTTTGGGTGGTTGAGCCAGGCACAAGCTGACTCGAAAGCTTTTCCTTTACTGTCTTCATTGTCCACCGTGATTTTCTTATTTTGTAGCCTTTCCACAATCGAAAGAAATCCAGCCCGCAACATTTCCTCGGTTCTTCCACTGATCCAGAACACTGCAGTGAAATCATTGCGGTGAAGCTTTGCGAACTGTAGTGCAAGCTGCGTCTTTCCGATACCGCCAAGCCCGTGGATGATGGTAATATTTGGCTGGTCCTCTTGGAGCGGAGAGAGGTGATCTTCCTCCAGCGTGTTCAAGTGGTCCTGCTGCCCAACGAAGGCCCCGATACGGGGTGCTCCGCTCAAAGAAAACGGTATCTTGAAGTCATCGTCTTGACGATATAAGCCCGGGCTGAGTTAAGGGGTAGTTAAATATCGCGGCGGGATAAAGCACATTAACGAACCTGGTTGTATCGGAATTTCGAAATCCACATCTGGCTCAGCTTGACCCGAGAACGAGTGGCGACCGATTCTAGGAATGCCATCTAGGTTAAATAAAGGATTAGCGAATCGGTATCACCGTCACCAGCATCAGGGGACAGTAATAAATACCGAAAGCTGTCCCTTCGGACTGGTTGAGAAAGTAATTGACGTTGACCAAGTTCCCCTGAAGTCCTGCAATAACATTGTGACCACTGATTGGTCCGCGGAAGCTGAGCTGTCCTGACATCACGGAGAAATGATTCTTGACACCAAATAAGATATTATGCGGGGGGTAGTTAACCGGCACAAGAACGTCTGGTGGTCCTCGTTTCTCAACGATTCATGGGCAGGAAGAGGATGAGACAACCCCGCGCTGGCATGCACATGACTGGTGTAGTTTTGCATGCATCAGGAAAAAAAGTGAACCTTCCAAGGTTCTGCAGCCTGATCTGGCTCTGATTGATTTGATTCTACTCTGTACTCAAGAGCATGAAGTTGAAGATGCACAAATGACACAGATAGTCAATGCAGTAGTTAGCATAATTCCGACTGCTTTCTATGTATGTCAATTCAAACTATGGACTTACTTTAGGAAATAATCAGAAGTAGCTAAATCATGCTATGATCAGAAACACTTCTGTCTGTCTTTTGAAATAAAAACAGAATCAATGATGATTAGAGTGTTGATTTTGCTGACAGGCTGACTAGCAACTAGCCATTTTATTATATAAATGTCATTATCTGAATTAATTTATATACTTCTTATCTCATTCAGAATCCATAGATAGGCCTGGTCAAAGGATGATAGTTGGGTATGGCTCTGATGAATTAAGTGGTGCTTTTTTCAAAAGCTTTGACCGATTTTGGGCAATTAGCTCAGTTGGTAGAGCGTTCGCTTTGCATTCTTGGCTTGCGAAAGGTCGTGATTTCGATTATCACATTGTCCAGTTCTTTTTTTTTTTTTTTTTTAACTTTCCCATCCAGTCTTGCTTCAAATAAGAATACTGGGGACGAGATTAATTGCCTATTGCTTCTTGAGCTCTTATGCATTTCTTCCCTAAGAAAATGTTGTAGACGTCACATTTCAATTGAGGACTATACAAGTCACATGACCACGTGTTGCTCATCGCGCGACTGTTGGGCCGCATCTGTACGACAAGAGAGCGACAGCACCTGTACAAATGGCCTTCGGGTAGGCTATTTTGAAACAGAGAACCATATGAAACGACGCTCCCACGTCTGAGTGAATCTCCTCTCGTCCAGAATTTTCCGAACCCATGAATAATGGATTGAAGAGGAAGGCAAACGCCTTGGATGACAAGGAAGACTGCGGCGTAGGGAGTGGATCTGGATATCTATCTCCTACCCCAGAATTTCGAGGTGATGGACAAGAAGGAGGCGTTGGAAGAGCGCGTACGAATCCTTCCACAGGCCTCCCAATGGAGGTGACCACCACCACCACCCTCCCAACCAAAGCGCATGATGGACCTATCATGACGACATTGGAGCCCAAGGCTGGCAAAAGAAAACGCTCTACGACCTCATCTTCGAGATCTAGTAGCACCTCTTCCCGGGGTCGGTCGAAAAAATCACCAGCCACTTCCGCTCCGTCGATCCCCTGGCCTGAACCTTTCAAGCTCCTCGCTCAGACACACCGCGCCTTGAACCTCGTTTACACTTTCTGCTCCGCGCGAAAGCACTTTGCGACAACGTTTGATAATATTAAAGCGGCTGTTGAGGCGCAGACGGGCGGGCGTAAACTGAGTGTTGAAGATGCTGCCAGGGTTAAGGTGCTGATCCCGCGGTCCGTGAGATTGGAGATTGTTGATAAGGGGGTGGTGGATCTTGTGGGAGTGGAGGCCAAATCTACAGGACGTGGGAAGACCTGGAGTGACTGGGAGATTGAGGGGATGGGGCAGGATGCCGAAGAGAACGAAGATCCAAATCCGGATGGTGAGAGCGACGTCTTGATATTTGAATTTGTGGATGGGGATTTGAAGAAGGACGCCCAGCAGAATACTTCACGCCGGAGATCGAAAGCAGACGACATTAGAGTGCCCGTCTACAGCCAGAAACATATGATGAGTCTGATCGAGAAACGAAACAAGAAATTTGTGGACGCTGTTGATGCGTTTCTTGCTAAGTGTCAGGATGAGGGCGTCGATCCTGTCGAGAAGCTGGAGGCTGATAAAGAGATGTATCTCCCTGTATCACTTCAGAGTGGTGTTAGCACTCCTGCTGCGGCGAGGTTCCCCGCACAGATCCCCAAGGAACGCCCAACTATTGCAGAAATCATTGCGAGCATAAGAGAAATGGAGTGGTACACTGATCAGATAGTACCCGATGGACACCGGGTCTTTGATCCACAGCCAGCTGTTTATGGCGATCTGAACTTTACTCTTTCACAGAGCCTGGTCAACGCCCTGTATAATACCCGAGGTATTACGAAGTTCTATTCGCACCAGGCAGAAGCTATCAATAACCTCCATGACGGACATAATGTCATTGTTTCTACTTCGACAAGCTCAGGGAAGTCGCTCATTTACCAGGTTCCGATGCTACATGAGCTGGAACAGGATCCCTACAGTAGAGGGATGTATATATTTCCGACAAAGGCACTTGCTCAGGATCAACGACGGAGCCTGAAGGAATTATTGGGCTATATCGAAGGTTTGGAGCATATACTTGTGGAAACATTTGACGGAGACACCCCTATGGCAGATAGAAATGCAATTCGAGACGAGGCACGGATCATTTTCACTAATCCGGACATGCTACATATTACGATATTACCTCAAGAATCCTTTTGGCGTACTTTTCTAAAGAACTTGAAGTTCGTAGTTGTGGATGAACTGCACGTTTATAACGGTCTTTTTGGGTCCCACGTTGCTTTCATTATGAGACGGCTACGGAGGATATGTGCTGCTGTTGGAAACCGCCGTGTCAAGTTTATATCTTGTTCAGCCACGGTTGCGAATCCCGAGGAACATATGAAAACAATATTTGGAATTGATGATGTGAAGTTAACAGACATCGACGGATCGCCTTCGGGAAGGAAAGAATTTATATGCTGGAACACCCCGTTTCGAGATCCTGGTGACCCATCTTCTGGCCGCGGTAATAGTATCCAGGAAAGCGCCCGTTTGTTCTGCCAGCTGGTTCTGAGAGGTGTACGCGTGATTGCCTTCTGTCGGATACGAAAACAGTGCGAACTCTTGCTGAGTGCTGTTAGAGATGAGTTTAAAAGCCTGGATCGAATTAATGTCTCACGGTTTGTCATGGGTTACCGCGGAGGCTATAGTCCACAGGATAGGCGAAAAATAGAGCGGGATATGTTTGAAGGGAAATTACTTGGGATCGTCGCTACAAATGCCCTCGAGCTAGGCGTGGATATTGGCTCACTCGATGCTGTGATAACGCATGGATTCCCATACTCCATTTCCAATCTGCGTCAACAAAGTGGACGTGCTGGGCGCAGAAACAAGGACTCGGTTTCTATTCTTGTCGGCGATTCCTACGCCACCGATCAATATTATATGCGGAATCCAGACGAACTCTTTACGAAGCCCAACTGCGAACTGCAGGTGGACTTACGAAATGAGTTGGTCCTTGAAGGCCATGTCCAGTGTGCTGCCTTCGAAATGCCCATCCGGCCGGACGAAGATACCGAATATTTCGGCCCACAACTCCACGAGTTTGCATCTGCACGACTCACCAAAGATAATTTAGGCTTTTACCATTGCCACGAGCGGTTCCGCCCGCACCCCTCGAAATGCGTTGCTATTCGTGACACTGAAGATAACCACTATGCAATCATCGACACAACTAACAACCGAAATGCTGTAATTGAAGAAATGGAGGAATCAAGAGTATTTTTCAGTATCTATGAAGGAGGCATTTTCTTTCACCAAGGAAATCCATATATGGTTAAGGAGCTCAACACTGACCGGCGTTTTGCCCGTGTCGTCCGCGTCCATGTGGACTGGACCACCCAACAACGCGATTTCACGGACATAGACCCCGTCGAAACGGAAGCCATAAGGCGCATCAGTGCCTCGGCCAACACCAAGGCCTTCTTTGGCGCCATCAAGATCCGTACCATCGTCTATGGCTATTTCAAGCTGGATAAAAAGGGCCGAATTCTCGACGCTGTGGCGCTCGATAATCCTCCAATTGAAATCATGAGCAAGGGAATGTGGCTGGACGTCCCTAAAGGAGCACTGGGTATCTTGAAATCCCGCAACCTCAACGCTGCCGCAGCCATCCACGCCGCAGAGCATGCAATCCTCTCTCTCATGCCAACTTACATCATCTCGTCACCTGGCGATGTCCGCACAGAGTGCAAAGTTGCAGTTAAGGAATTAGGTCCAAAGCATAGACAGGCACTGGCCCATACCCAATCCCAAGCCGTTCCACCTCCCCCAAAACCTGCCCGCCAGCGCCCCGCCCGCCTAACTTTCTATGACGCCAAGGGCGGGTCATCAGGTTCGGGAATCGCCGCAAAGGCCTTCGAGTTCGTCGATAGTCTGCTCCGACGGGCGCTGGGACGGATTGAGGCATGCCAATGCACGACTCCTCAGGGTTGCATCGAGTGTGTTTGCGATGAGCGGTGTAAGGAGATGAACGTCGTCATGAGCAAGGCTGGTGCTGGGGTGGTGTTGAAGTGTTTGCTTGGGATAGAAGTGGATGTGGACGCTCTGCCGTGGGGGGAAGATGTGCTGGGAGAAGGTTTCGTTAGGAGGGATGAGATGTTGAGCCAGGGGGGGAAGGAGTTGGCTGGGGGGTTGGAAACTATTGTTGAGGCTGTTGAGGTTTCGGCAAGGCCGGGTGTGTCGGTTCGGGTTTATGAGTAGAATGGGTGGTAGTAGGAGAGTGAATTGAGATAATTGCTTTGCGTTTCTTCAACATCTGTGCGAAGGCATTCTTGCATACACATGAAACACTGAGATATTGACTATTCATGACTAGATACTTGTGATTAAAACACGTTTTCTGAAAATAATACCCTGGACCCTGTTGTTATCTTTCCCTCTCCGTTTGGCTGTTCTTGACACTTTTTTCATATGCACCTCACTTCTGTACATCTCGAATTTACCCTTTAGCCTTACAGCCAACAGGCCATAACTGAATATAATAGGGAGTGGACTGAAGGACGCCATACATATTGTAGTATATATGGAAAGCCACAATTTCCACCCAGACAAGCAACAAAAACTTTGTTCCCGAATGGTTCCCTGTACCAAATGGGTAGAAAGAAACAAAAAAGAAATATAGGCTCTTTGGGTACCGACTAGATGCTGTACGAGATGGCAACAATGATACCTTAAAATTAATAGAAGATATACGTTGTCGTAACAAGCAAAGACGATGAATAGAGAAGAGGCCTAATCCGGAAAAACAAGGAAGGGGAAACTGGGAGAAGCAGAAGGAACGTATGCGTATACAAATGATGTATCACTTTTCAACCCTATCGTCCTGCAATAGCACCACCAAAAAAAAATTGTTTCCTGACATACGAAAAAAGCATGCCTTGGAATGGATAACTATATGCGGGTTTCCCCTATTTCCATTAATTCTGTTTATGGTATTCCTTGGTGTACCTGCACTTATTTCCGCCCCACTCCACCCCACCCTTTCAAGCCCCCCACGATTTCCACCCCAGCCGCCCCCGCCC
>LDEV01003666.1:17109-67493 GCA_001014755.1 Blastomyces silverae
CTTTCACAATCATGCCCGATAAAAGCAGCATTTCGGATACCCAGTGAGCCTCCCGTGACACGTACCAGCCAGGCCTCTTCTTTTGCTTCTTGCTCCTACTCGTCAGGTTCAAGATGGTAGAATGGAGGTGGATTGGGCTGTGCGTGGCGCTATTATGTACATGTACACATGTAATCAGCCTTAAAATCGATCGTAGTCGGCTAGCATTGTTTCGTAATACGCGTGGTAGGAGGGATGAACAAGTATTGACTTATCCGCCTATGGGCATCAATGTCATCTTGCATTCCTAGCGACGGATGGTCGATAGGGTCATCCTCATGATCCGAGGCCGGGAGGAAACATATTTTTCAGGTTCTGTCCGTTTCAGAAACGCCGTTCTATTCTCACCAAGAGTAAACTGTGGGCTCAATATATAAGCTTGTGAATATCCATTTCCTCCTTTAACCCGGGATTTTCATTCATTTGCTGTGGCCATTGAGAACAACGTCTCGACCGAAAGGATCGAGCCGCATTTCCCAGTAGACAACAAACACGTAGTAACTGATGGAATGAAAGTTCAATTCCACGTCTTATACTGGGCTCGAAAGGTAGATATAATTTCAAATCCCGTTGTTTGACAGGTGGAACGATTGTACTTTCGGGGTGGTGGAAGAGTAAAATGCCTTTCGTCATGCGAGTCCCAAATCCTAGTCCGCGTTGAAAGGCTGAGAAGGAGAAAGGAAAAATGGGGGGGAGAGGGGGTGTGAGAGGGGGTGTGAGCGGGCAGAAATGGAAAGGGAGAAGTTAGGGATAAGAGCATAACGATGCCTATCCCTCGCCGCGTGCATACTTGAAATTAAGAAGAATATATCGGACTGAATGATTATAGCGTATTAGGGGGTTGGTTCGGATGGGGACGTGGCAAGATATAGTCCAACTGCAGTAGGAGGCGTGAGTATATTGCTTGCAGAGCTTCCGTGGCTACTATCGTCATCCATGGTCATTCGCCAGAACATAGTCTTCAAATCCCGAATGTCCTCTCGGAATGTGTCCCGTGGTTTAAGTTCGCGCTCACGAGTCCAGTCACGGATTTCATTAACTAATCTTGGATATCCTTCTTCGTTTGGGAGCCACCAATGATTCAGTTCGGGAAGTTGCCATAGATCTGCCATTTTGGAGCGGAATGTGGATGGGTAAATGAAGCTGGATATAAAGGAATTATGGTCAGTAATGTAAGAGACACCATCTAGGTCATAGCTGTGTTACCAAACACCAAAGGATTTGGCTTACCCAAGTTGTTCCACCTTCGCCAATGTCCTCCGAGACCACATGATATGTTTTTCATCACTAGGAATGAAGAGTGCGGCCAGAGCGAAAGAGGATTGAGCCTGTAGGATTGAGTCTTTCGGTTTGCCGGGCCACCGTTCCATAGTTTCAATAAGACTGCATAGCTTTAATGCATCGGCTTGCAGTTCCGCAAGGTCCAGCTGTTGCAACAGCAAACCCGTTTGGTATTTATGCATCATTCTGATACCGATGATGTCAATAAGCCAAGTGTTGACATCCCACAAGGATTCATCATATATCTTCCCTGGCACGTAAGGGTCCACGATATCATTCGGTCCAAGAGGGACCTTATTTGGGAAGGACGTAATTAGGTGATCCGGATGGACTAATGAACCCCACGCGTCCTGAATTTTGTCAAGCCTGGCAGTGATATCTCGATTTTGGCGTGAAAATTCTTCAATTGTAATAAGCCCACGCGATGTCTTTGCAATTAATGACGCCATATCCATGCCAACCCTCCGACTGCGGATGGCCAATGTGTAAAATTGTTTGCTGATGTTGCCCGGGTTGCTAGCTTCGTCTTCGACGGCGAACAACTCACACGCAATATACCATTCTCGACTCAAAATGGCTTCGTTTGCGGCTAAAAGACCGGACATTATATCGAAACGGGTATACCAGAGGAACATATAGCGGCGGAAATCATTTTCATTGATTTTTTCTGGGGTATAGAGCTCGGTGAGCATTCGGTGGGCAGCTTGATGATGGTCGGTAACGCTCACCCAATCCCCTATGTACTCCTGTGGACTTCGTTAGAACAGCCGAATAAGTTTCACCTGGAAAAGTAACATACTTCAAAAGTTGCTAGCTGAAGGATGGTCAGCATCATAGCATCGTGGTGCACGTTGCTCGTACTTAGCGACTTCAATAGGCCCGTTACTGATTTGTGATAGTACTGGAGGAAGGTGTAAAGTTTGCCATTGGGATGCCTGACGGAGTAAATATAAGATGAAAACCCGACGACAGCATACAACAGTGGCTCATATTGCATAGCTAGTAAAAGGATATCGTTGTTGATAAAGGACTGCGCGTCTTGTCGCATAAAATAGTGGCGAAATGTAACATAATGTCGATGATATGCGAGAAAAAATTTTACGTCTTCTTTAAGCTTGGAAGCGCCGGGTAAGTTGGAAATTGCCTTGAGAGAGGGTTCTAATGCTGCCGCTTCGGTGCCACCACCGGGGCTGCTCTGAGCTTCCGACATTGCAGACGTCCCATCACTTATGGGAGAATTATCTCTCTCTTGGATCTCCGATGCTGTTTCCGAAGGGAGTCGTCCTTTCCGCCGGGGAAGTGATTGGGCACTTTTCTTTCGAGAAATAGATGCTTTTGACCTCGATACTGGTGGAGACTGTCGGCGAGATAGGTCTTCGTTCGTAGTTTCATTCCTTTTTGCATTGCCCGTTTTCGAGATACCCGAGTCGCGGCCCTTATTTTCATCCGAAGATTCGCTTTCTGGTATTGCTGGATGTTTTTCAGCAGTTCCCAGATTTGGACGACTTCCTGTTCTTCTTACTGGGGGTGGCGGATAGACACATTGCCTTTTCCCCTTACTGCAACCTGGAAATATCGCAAAACGAGTCAATGTAAGTAACTAAATTTCTAGTGGGGTGGTGCACAACGTACGCTCGCAAATTGGATGAGTCTCATCGCACTGTATCTTACATATTAGCAACGAGCCTTGGGCGGGTGCAAGAAAATGACAAACCTTTACTCGCCGAGAACGACATGTGAAGCATCCACTTCTTGTTCTTTTGTGTTTTCTTTGATCATTTGGGATGGAAGACATTTGGAAATGGGAATGATGGACTTGCGGATGAGGCATGTGTGGTTGATGGGGATAATGCCACAAGGAGTTGGTGTGGGGATATTGTGGGGTTGCCAGTACATCAGGATGGGCGGCAAACTGGGCCGTGTCTTGCGTCGAGGGTGAATTGTAGCCTTCGCCAGGGCGACAAGGCAGAAAATATGGATTCATTTTGCTTTCCAGTTGTCTGGCGACAGATTAGAAACGCCGTAGATTTTCCCGGAAGACGGGCTTTTCTAGAAATATCATAACTTAGCACACATGCACTTTCCCGGTTTGGGTGCGCAACCCTGCATACGAGGTGGGTAAGGCGAGAAAAGCGGGAAGGGATCATAGACGATGAAGCAGAAATGTTGCCAGCCTGCATGGACAGACACTAGGGATCCGGGTGTAGAATGATCAACAACCGAAAGACCGTCAACCATAGTCCCTGAGTTGATCGCAGCACCACTGTCCCCCAAAAGTCCGAAGAAGAGCGCAACCAGATTCTCGTCGTTGTGTCCAACCAAAGAAACCTTCTGAAATTTACACACTAGCAGGGAATGGAGGGAGGGGGGATGTACTCCGTTAGGAGCTTGGAATATGGATGATAACAGCTCACAAAGCCTTGACGGGCAAGTCTGATATCGTTTCTGAACAAGAAAGATAAGGGAAAGGTTAAGGAACAATCATACCTTGGATTAGTTACCACGAATTTTCAAGGCCTCAAGTTACTCTCCAGCAGGCACAACCATGAGACGAGACCGAGGACATTCTTGCTGCAGTGACCAGGATGATTGGGAGTCCACAAGGGTGAGCTGGGGGAGCGACATGTGCCGCTATTGCTGTCTTTGGTCGGCCGGGTCTGAGGAGCTCTGAAAGACCTACGAAGAATTCTTAATGGGGTTGAATTGGACTGTGGTATTAATACTCAACTATTATTTGAGCCAAGCAAAAATGGCCCAAAAGCAATGCAGCCTTAGGCCTTTTTCAGACACGGCCCCAAAGCAAAGGCCAGTAACTTCGTAGTTAAGTTATCCTTGGGCTTCTGGAAGGTCGGAGTAGTCGCTCATCAGCTTTTCCCTGATCCATGTTCTTTGGTCAATAGTCACAACTTTCTGGGGGTGGACATTGTTCTAATCCTTGCAAGAACCAAATGCAAGAGAGGCTCACCTTCCAATAACCTAGTGATTCGCTCACTCAAGATGGTAACTTTTAAGCCCAAAGCCCCGCCATTGAACAAACCAGAGAACGTTAAAAATCGTATTGGTCTCTCAGAGGTATTAGGAGGAAAATGCAGACGGGAGGGATAGCATAATTTGGATGAAAAAGAGATCCGTGTATTTTCTTTCGAGCTGAAGAACATTAGTACCCCCAGGGCAGATGGAGATACAGCTCAGGGTACATGTAACTGGCAGGCTGAGCTTGATTTCTCCAAGGGTGTCCAATTTTCTGGAGTGCCGGACGATCTGGAAGTTTAAGTGTCTCGTCCCCACTTCAGGACCAGCGGATCTTCTGGCATTGTGCAAGAGGTCAGCAGCCAATAACGGCGTTGTGAGGCGCGAAAAGGCGAAACAATAATGCAAGCATCCCTCTGGTACTTGGAAAAACTTTCTTGTTGATAGGATAGTACACGGATCCCGGGGTTTACATTTCCGCTTCCTTACCAATAATGGATTTGTTCGAGTTTACGCCACCGAAATTAAACTTCGACCTTCGAAAACGACTTGCATGGCAAACCGCGCCTTTCTCTCTGGAATGCGGCTTGCTTCTGATTCTCTGCGGCTGGGGTTTTGACCCCTTGTTGACTCAAGACCAGAGTGGGCATGCTTTAAGTGATCGACCTTGAGCGACGGCGCACCATTGCGTCCTTATTTAGATGTCCACAACGAATTATCGAGCCGCGCTAGGTCGTGTGGATCATTCATTCCTGCAATTATGTCACAGGGATACGCTACTCCGTGTTTGAAGAGGACACTGCAAGACATCATTATTCTGAACTGGAGATCCAGGCGGAATTTTCAACAAAATTAGACTTCGAAGTCATCAGCCATTTAAAGTTCAACGAAGGTTTAATGAGAAAATCCCTGGGCGGCCCCCAGTTTCCGGTCACTAACAGAGTAACTCCGGAGGAGGTTACGGGTATTGGATCTGTGGGGGATAAACCCGGCTGGTGAGCAGTAAACTTTGCAGAGGATTCTCCTGCTGTGACGAAGCCCGCTGGTGTGGACTGCGTGAGTTTTATGCTTGTTTCCCCAAGTGAAAATACACGGAATTCTCTCAGAAAATGAAAGGATGGACAATCATTAGCACTCACCCGGCTGTCTTTTCTCTCGAAAATCCGCGCTCAGATGGCGCATTTCTTCCAGGACAATTGAGAGCGGGAATGTCCATTCTGCTCAAATGTTTTCTCGAGAACAAGGGGCATTTAACAGGGGACGATTCCAGCCCTGGCGATTATCCACAAGTCCAAAATAGCATGAGATACGCCAAGGATACCAGCAAGGTTCAGACTGTTCAGTCAACCCCAAAGATACCCTAGCGTTCTCACAAACCCCCGCCCAGTAGGAAAAGCGAAAACCGATCCATTCATTACGAGACCTAGTAATCCGTCCCTGGTGTGTATTTTTTGCGCCGGGAAACTAGTATGGATGAGGTCCTGAAGATGGAAAGGGTCGGGCCATATCAGATTGATGTACGGAGAAGTTTTTGGAGGAAATGAAATGCCGGAGTTAAAGTTTCCCGACAAGGCTCACGGCATACGTCGTATTCTTATTCAGGGTGCGTCCCCATGCCCGCGGAATCTTGAGCGCCGCCGCTCCTTGGCCAGTCCGTCCAACGGGTGCCATTCATTGGGCCAAATTTGGCTTCTTGGTCAGTCAAGTTCTCAACCCCGCATGGATTTCTGCGGGATGATTCGAATGAGGAGTAATAAAACCTTGTTCGCCACGTCTTCTGGTGGGACAACCCCTTAAGGACACCTATAATAGCCTCTCATCAGCCTAGCTGGCCCCATCTAGAAGACTCTGAACCATGGGAATGGTACATATTTGTCTGTTCAAAATTCCACGGAGAACTTTAAAGAGGAGCCCGTATTGTATCATTTCTGGCGGGGAGTGGTTGCGGGGAACAGGCATGGTCATGTGATTATATGGCTAAAAAGAGAATAGCGGCAGAGAGCTTCAGACTCAGCATCGTTGCCATGTTCATCTACTCTCCAGAATAACGGGGCAGCGGTTTGCACGTCATTCCCCTGAATCTGAGCTGCCTTTAAGAAGAGAGTCGGGGAACACCCCGGGATGACTGCATTAGTTATATAACTGAATACACACCATGTCAGGGTCTGCGTTTGCTGACATCCATCGGTACATGAACCAACATAGTTCATAGTGCTCTCCCAGCCTACCGAAGACAGCCGAGCGTGGCGCATGTGCGTTTGTTACCCTTCATATTGCAGTCTAGGGGTCATGATCAGCCTGAATAGCTCACAATGACTCGGAAAATTCTGGAAGTTCTTGTGGACTATTCATCGAGCCCATCGGAATATCAGGCAACCTGAGACAACTCTAATTTGTTTTTAGAAATTTTTAGCACAGCATGTATCTCCATCCTTGCTCCTCCAACAGCCATACGTGCAGGTTTGGTAATGAGATGCTGTAACCCATCTAGAGTGGTATCTTTCGTTTTCAAATCATTTGCCCTCGTACTGACTCAACGTAGATCCATATTCGCTTTCCAGCGGATGGCCATATGAAACCAACTGGCGCATCTTCTGCGGCCTATGTCAACGGGTTCTTGACGTTGGTGTATTGTGCTGGAGTCCTACCTCTATCCCGGTTGTTTGACTAGTCAAGGGTGCCCGGGCCGTTATAGCGCGCAATTTGGGAGAATTAGGTTAACAACTCTTCCTTGACTGGCCCTGATGGATTGGCCCGAATATTGGGATATTACGACCCTTCCTATCATCTCGATCGACATGGAGTCTCAATACTTGTTTCTCAGAGGGGGCTGTTGCGAGACTGGATATATGCGGTAACATTGATTCACTCATGTAATCTTTTCCTACAGAGCCCACTAGAAAGCCAGCACTGGCGGGCAGTGTGGACGGCACACTTCATATTCAGATTTCAATGCCATTCCGGAAAACCGCCATTGTCATCAGAATTGGACAAGGGCGTTAAGTTGGAGCGGACCAACTGTGATTTCCCTCAGCTGGGTTTGGCTTCCAATTCTTAACAGAGAAATCTATTCTATGGATACTCTCGGCATCACTAATGATAGAGCACCATTACACAACCTTCATTGTGTGCTTTCACCCGCTTTATCCATCACATTTTTCCTGAGGGGAGCTATAAAAAATTGTGCATCGAAAACTCTCAAGACGGACCTCAACAACCAAAATCCACCAAATACCGACCGGGGTTTGATAGGCACAATTATCTCTTGGCACATTTGCGGAGGTTCCTTTTCTCATGCTCCCGCCCGCAATCCTTGTAGGTTGCCGCAGGAGGGAATGGCAGTTTCCCATGTCCGGCTCATGTCCGGGTTGAACTTTATTGCACTTCCTTGGCAAATCCTGTCCCTCGACCATGCCAAGGAAAGCTAAGGCGGACGAGAACTCGGAGCTAAAGGCGTAATGGAGACCCTCTTCTGGAAGATCTACTATCGACAGGACCGATGGGGAACGCTAACAAAGCGGAATTGGCGCTATTTCTTCCAGGAGCGAAGTCCAAGAAAAGGGGCGGACAGAAAACGGTACCAGCCAGCCTCGACGTGACAGGTTCCTTCCCTCCCGTCCCCTCACAGCCAATTTTTATTGTTGTTCTTCTAGCTTGCCTTCTTTGGAAGGAGAAAACAGGGGGGCTTGAAAATGACGGGGATCATCAAGGGTTTTTTTTGGAGTTTCACATGCTAGCTTAGCGCATCTCTCGGCCGTCCACCCTGAGCTTGTCGTACGATTTACCAGCCTCGAAATGTGGGGAAGGCCCTGATTGATCCCTTGAGCAGACTTAATAGATCAAGAATTTCGATCATTTCCTAATGCCGTCACTCCTGAAAGTGTGGCAACCATTGCTTATCTCCGCATCGCCCGATCTCTGCTCTGACAAAAAGACTGACATGAATCATGTTCCTGCGTTTGGTGATGCCTGACAAATTTAACTAGTCTCTCGACGAGATGTCCGCTGGAAATTGCTTGGCCGCTATCTCGTTACATATTTCCAGAAGCAGTACTAGCATCAAAGTCCAAATGATTTTCTCAAGGGCCAGTGAACAAAGACACGTTCCACCTCCCTGACATAGCGCCGACTACCCCTGCAGACCTCGAGAGATCCAACACAAAATGGATCCTTTACACGATGCATGATATCCACTTTTCCCCCTGCAGGAACGTATGCTGCGTATTACATTTTTATGTGGACTTGGGTAGAAATTGGAAGTAGAGCCTTAAGAAAGTTAAAGGTATGATTTTTCTCGAGGACCTTTAATAATGGGGTGGGATGCTAAACGGCAACGAATATATATATAGCTTCGGGAGATTTTGACCAGGCTTCCACATAACCTAGTGCAGCTAAGTTAGCTCAAAAACAACGGATTCCATGACATTTCGTTTGCTTTCTGACTGGGTGCATCGCGTGGCTGGCGGCGGGTGGAATATAATAATAATGCACAATTAGCTCCCGCATCAGCAGGTTGCTTTATGGAAAAGACAATTTGGGGTATTTTTTGCAGTACATGCCGTTTTTCCTTTGCCCTGGTCTGTCTCACAAAGAGGACTTCACAGTGTCCCGGCATCAAGCGACCGCAGACATGTCAATTTCCAAATTCCTCGAGTGAAGCTCCCGCGTCAGCTAACGGGTCTAAAATCAAGTCCCTGACTTTGCCCGAGGATTTCCCTAACTGCATGTCAATGGTCTAAACGCCATTGCAGCGTCGATTCTCTGCGGATGATGATCCCTGAATTTCTCAGAACCGGCAGAGACGGACGAAATACAGCTAGAAAGCGAATGGATTCGGCTTCGTCCAGTAACATGTGTGGCATGATTAATGTGATTTCTCTAACGATTAAAAGTTGCTGTGACTCCTGTTCAAACTGAAGAAGCAGTAGCTCCGGCCCCAAATTGCAAAAGAACCAGCTAATTTTCTTCAGATTGACTCTGATCTTGTGCTGACGGCAGAACCTCATGACTCGTGCCGTAGATGCCTAGCATCACACACTTCCGTGTATATGGGGGAAATAAATCGACATTGATGGTCTAAGCAGGACGTGCTCCTCATAAGGAAATGAATTTTAAGCTTAAATAACTAACTTTGTGTTACCTGAAGCGGAGCCTCACAGACGACAGCCCTAATCAGATGTCCCGACGAAAAAACATACATATATTTTCATGAAGGGAAGGAAAACTCCCGAACTCGACAACAGATAAAAGGAACGCTCGTCTTGAGGGAATACATTTCCTGCCTTGAAGAGATTAGGTTTGGATGGGGTATTGTCTATGTACAGTAGATCCATACTAATAGTATTCCTTCACTGCAGTGTAGGGCAAACAAATAGGGAAGAAGGAGTGAACGAGCAACAGAGATGTACGCAAGATGGATATGTATCTCCCGGAAGATTATACAAATCTACCCGGCTATTAACAATCCAAGGAGGTGCAGACTGGTATTTAACCTGTTCCTCGCCCGGAAGGCCACCTTCGATTCGGAGCTTGAAGCAGAGAGTGGAGATTCTATTGATTGAATTGGTTAACTACGTGCCAGAGGAAGACCTGGGAAGTGGAGAAAGTATAGTATGAGAATCTTCAATTAGACCGCGCTTGAGAATAGAGAATCATATGCCAGATATATAAAAGAATGCGAGAGTAGAGAAATAGCTTATCCAGGATTGTTCCGTTGTGTTGTCTAGTTATACACCGCAAATATTGTAAACCGCACAGATGGCTGTAAGTCAAAAATTAATGTCCTCATAGTATGTACCAGGCTTGTCGAGTTCAACAAAATCACATGAGCCCTTTTTTTAACCCCTTTTAATAAGTTCGCAATCACTCCTTGAAATTACGTACGCGACACACATAGTTCAATCAGTCTTCAGGGTCTGATGCCGTTCTCCTTCTCCTTCCCCTTCTCCTGCAAGCTTGGGCCTCTGAGGATCTTCAAATACCCGTCCTCGGGACCCAAGACCTGCGTCCGATTCCCATCATGGAGAAACTCGCCCACAATCATGGCAATATAAACTCCAATAGCAGTGAGGATGTGCCACCTGGACCCATTAGCAAAAGGATCACAACAAATGTCAAGTTGGGGGGGCCTCGCGCAATAAATGGCAAGCCCTCTCTTTCCCTCAGCCTTACCATCCATGCAACTCAAACAACCAGGCCAAAGGCAATCCAATTGCATGCCTGACACTTCTCAGGGACGGACAAGCAAAGACATCAACGAGCCATAATCCATATGCGGCAAAAAGCGTAACTGCGTAAAAGGGGAGTGGGTGGGGGGTAGTGAGATTAGAAAGCCGGAGCTGATATAACTACAAACTAACTACCATAGGTAGACTTTATGACAAGCAAGGAGAAGCGGAACTTACGATTTCCCATCCGTAGTAAACGCCGTAGCTTCAAACGCATGCGCTTGTCGGGAATCAAACGAGCCAAAAGCTTGACTGATCGATAGCCGACTGTCACGACCATTGTGCCGAACACAACTTGATGCAGCGCAGAGTCGCCCAGGCGGATATGGGCCCATGCTGCTGTTGTCAAAGCCACAGTAAGAGCCACAAATATGGTGACTTTCATTCTGCTTCCACTATTGATGGTTACGACATGATGGAACATGATGCCGGCGCCAAGGAGCATCGATAGATCATCGACTAGGCCGGGAACAAGGCAGTCGAACATGATATAATGTTAACATATTGAATTGCGGGTTTGCTGGGGAGGGAGGAGAAGGGGCGAAACAAGCATAAAATACACACAATTTTGAGGAGATGTGCTTGAATGGTTTGACGGTGTCTACATACCTAATTGCAACGGATACTTCAAAGTAGCATGGTAAACCGCAGACCCGATTCCAACGACGATCAGGGACATATATGATAAGGCATGTGAAGCTTCAACTTTGCCCTTACGTCTCAGCTGGCGATAAATGGCATAACCTCCAAGGAAAACTAACATCATCATAATCATCATCATCCATGTTAGTGGGCATGAAAGTGCGTTCCTGGAAGTTTTGATATCATCGGGACTAAGCAAGTTTGAGAAGGCCGACATGGTCTTCACTCCCAAGGCGACGTCGTCTCTCTCTTGAACTGACCGTAGCTAAAACTAGTCAAGGTATTGACGAATTCACCAATGTATGAAGAAACATGGTAGTCCTAGTCGCCCAGTTGTACGAGCAAGAAGCAGGAAGAAAAAATTAATCAACCGAAAAGGAAATAGATGATAGGAACAATATGTTCCGTAGTTCACCAAGTATTTTGCAACCAGGATAAATATCCTTTCTGGTAAAATCCCATGCGTACCTCTTCACAAAAACTATGAAGACCAGTGGCCGCAGTGGCCGAACATCACAATCAGTCCCTAGCAGTCCCATTGAGCGGAATGTGAAAAGGGTATAGGAGACGGGGGCAGGGTTATATAAACTTCATCTTGGATGTTGGAGAGCCCCAGACCGGAGTCTTCCCACCAGTGGACTCAATATAAACGCTCATGATGGTCCTCTATTATCCCCCCTTGGCTCATACAAAATGGTGAGCGATTAATCTACAACACGAGAATCTCCTCCAGTCAGCCATGCCATGGTTGTAAATGGATCCAAAGGGGTCACTTACTGTCTCCTAGATTGGAACGAAACGAATAATATGAAATAAATGTTAATTAAATGGTACAACAAATGATCGCAAGTAAGTAAAATGCTTCACATGTCAAAACTCCAAGAAGCCACAGGTGTAGTTACGCAGGAAGTAAAGATGATGGAGTTACAGAACCACCGAAGAATAAAAATGCTGAACACCCCGGACGTTGGAATTGCAGAAAAAAATTGAAAAAAAGATGAATCTTGGCTAGCCGGCAAGCTCGGCGGCTAAAAAAAGATTTCCTGTCTGGTCAAACCTAACATTGCTACAAGGTTGCTTGCTGATGAGCTGGCTCAACTCTAATAAAAAAATAAAATAAAACGATATTTAGTTAGATAGTAAGGTTAGGAATTCATTTCCCAATGCTGCCATCATCCACAAGCCCCGCGACTTACAGAAATCTATTATTGTGCAAAACTTCAGCCCCCCGTCACTGGCCCCCCCCTGTCCTCCATTGCCCGCCGAGATACAAGGGTTCATGAGCTCAGTATCTACTAGTGTCTTGTGCCACGAGCTATGTATGTGCGTAAGCAGCACTTGACGTAACCTTTGTTGCGAAAGCTTATCCCTTTTCTGTTGAAGGGAGCTCGTAGCCGGGTTGTGCCGGGCGGGCAATAGTGGAAGGTAGGGGAGGAAATTATTATTTTGACCAAGAGTTTGATTGGAATATACTGAGACAAACTGCTGAAGAGAGAAGAGAGAACAGAGAAATTAAGAGTGGAACTCAAAATTAATTTTTAAAATCCGCTTCCTCGCGTACTCGAATAGAGAATAGTTGGGAAAATGAGAGCTTCGGAAATATTCATTTCAAAATGGATCTAGGAAATAGCAAAGGGCGTAGAAACCGGAAAGAAAAAGGAAGAAACCTCAATAACTATTTCAAGTTTTTTCAAATTTCAGTTCCATTTTAATCTGCTCATCTCCCAAACACTTGCCATGCCTATGGCCTGAATACAAAGCATCTACTAGCGAGAGCGGAAGAGAACAGAAAATTAAACAAGATAGACAAAGGGAGGAAAAAACCACACCAGAGAAATCTGTTTTTCTTTTTTAAAAAGACCCCGCAAAAAAGAAACAGCAAAAGGAGCCAGCGATATCAAAACAGAATGTATGTTCAAGGATATAAAAGAACAAGTCAGAAAGAAAACAATATGTCATGGCTTCATAATTGTTAGTAGAAATTAATAAAAAGAAAACAAAAACAATGAAAAGGATATGGAAAAAGCAAGGGCTAATGAGATAAAACAATGTTGCAAGGACAAAGGAACAGGAGAATAACAACGCAAAAGGGCTTAAGTTGAAAAAAGGTCCTGATTAATACCAGCCGACTGGGTCATACCCCGGGTGTCCTGTCCGTATCCCTTCCTTCTTAGACCCTGAACCCTGACCGAAAACACCGGAAAATACTAACAGCCGTAAATAAATAAAGCTCTCCTGGAAGGGAAGGAAGGGCGGGAGAGAGCAAGAGTGCCGTACGAACAATGCAAGAACAACAAAAAGTCCCAAGAAACATTAGACGCATGCTATGTAAAACGCCGAAGTGAAGCAAGGAATATCAGAAGGGAAGAAAATAGGAAAAATGAAGAATAAAAACACGAAAATCATTAAAACGCGCCCTGCTGTGGGGCGGAATAAACTTTAAGAATTCCGGCAGAGAGTCGTAGAAAATGAAAAGTCAAAAAACGAAGGCCATTCATGCACCGAAGCCCATGGTGATGTTGGGTAATATCGTTCAAAAGGGTATTTATTCCAGGGTAGATAAGAGGTTTGTAGGCAATTCTACACCGAGTATTCCGGCTTTTAAGGGTCAACGGATACCATCCAAATGAAAACCAGGAAAGTGTCGACGGAACCAACGGCCGGGGAAAGACAAAAGGGAGTGCGTAGTAATCCTAGCGTTGGGCGGAAATAAATGCTTTTGGATGTTGTAGATTTGGTTCACATAAATACGGGGTGGGAATATAGATCAGTTGTTTTCTTCTCGTCATGAAACGATCTCCTGTTCGTTGGGATTGCCAGTGTCGTCGCTCTCGGAATTGGACACACCTTGACCTCGACATAAAGGACAGGAGTTTCGTCCAGTAGTCAACCACTATAGCCAGAGTTAGTCTTCCGTCGTTATTCTATTCCGTATTTTGAGAATTGAAATAAAAACAAACACTTACCTCGTCAATGCATTCACGATGATAGATGTGTAGGCACTTAGTTAGCTGTCTGACCTCTTCCGCAGCCTCATAATCGGAAAGGCAGATAAGACATCTTTCGCTTTCCGCGATAGGGATTTTGTGGGTTGTATCTGCCGATTCAGCGATTAGAGAACCACCGTACTCAACCAGTTGAAATATCCCTCCAGCAGAGGCAACGTCTTCTTGGGAGGCGACAGGCGGTTTAGCGGGGCCGAGTAACGACGAAAGGAGCAACATGTCCTCATAGGTAGGGTTCTAATAGAAACGGATTAGAAAAGCACTCTACTATCAAGATTCAGGGATACATACATCCGTAAATAAACTTGGAGTTGCAAAAGCTGGGTGGTTTTCAGCCAAGTTCGTTCCAACTACATAAATCAACCAGCTTCTTCCAGCAGACGGCGAGGCACTATCGGGTTCCACTACTCCGTTTCGCCTTGCGGCTCCGGAACCAAGTCCACGATGACGAGCGGTTTCTGAGTCGCTTCTGCGACGTTGGCGTACATTATTGAAAAGAGGGTGATGATCTTCGTAGGGCTCATCGGGCTCCTGGGAAGAGTCTTCGTTCAATTGAGGAAGCACAACTGAGGATGCTGATGGTCGTCGACTTGGGCTATTGGTTTCTGAGGAAACGTTGGATAAACCAGCGTCGGCAGGAGTAGATGGAGGGGGGTGAGGACCAGGGGGACTTTCTGATAGAACTGTAGGTAATGAACTGGCCAAATCTGATTGACTGCGAGATGATGTATGTGATCTTTGATGGCGCTGGCTATCGTAATTGGCCGGGAATGTGTTGCCTCCCATGGAGCGACGATGGCTTGAGAATCTAGACCGTCTATCAGCACGCCGAAGAAACCCACTGGAGCCCCGCTCGGTTCGTGAAACGTTATTTGGTGAAATAAACGGCAGCCGAAGCAGAGAATCTAGCGATGTACGGGCGTGGAGTCCAGTATCATTGTCGGATCCATTGCTTATAGAGGGAACTGACCTTACTCCTACCACCACCAAAGTCACCAACCGTCTGTCCTGGTCACTCTCTGCTGGGGTTTGGTCATCAATATCCATTCTATCCGATCCAGTGTCCTGGGTATATTCAGAAGCTGGTTGGTTAAAATGTCCTGTAGACGAGTTATTTTCAGAATTTTCTGAGTTGACAAAGCGGAACACTCTCAAGAAGTTGACGTGAGGCAAGCCACCATCCCTTTGGCTTCCCCCATTCCCGTCTTCCGTCCCTGTCCCTTGAGTTTGGGCAGATGTGGCTTGTTGTAAACTTTGTATAAAGCTCTCCAACGAACCATCCGCTCCGTCAGCACCGATAGCCTGGATATTGGGCATTGCTGGTGGCGTATTACCGGAGAGTTGAGCAGCTATGGCAGACGCTGCCAGCTGTAAAACGCGAGACAAGGGGGTTTGTTCATCCCTACGCATGGATCGAATGTGTCGTGAACGCGACGGAGCATGTCTTCGGGAGGGGGAAGAGGAACGTGTGGGTCGAGAAGGGGTGGTTGGCGAGATTGGCAAGTGATTCCTTGTAGAAGGTTCAACGGAGTCAAGTTCACGGGATCCGCCAAATTCCATGTGCGTGTCCATTGACCCTAAGGGTGGAAGTAGGTGGTCGGAATCTTCTGTAAAACTAGGTCGTGACGGTCGACGAGGTGGAAGCATCGCTGTTTGGCTTGGTTCAGTCATGGCGGGTGATTGGCCAAGAATCTGCGATATTGGCGCAGCAATGGAATGTCGTACATGGCTTAATCTCGCCCGATGACGCCACGAAAATCTTCCGGTGCTGGATTCCCTTTCAATGCCAGTAGCATCGAGGTATGTGGGGTTTGGAGGAGAGTCGGGCAACAAAGCTGCATCGCCTCGTGGAGGAGGATAGGGTCCACGTATCGAGCGTCTCCTTGATATCCCTCGTGAGCTAGACGCGGTGAAGGACGAGAAGCGGTGTGAATGATGAGCAGAGTCGGATCTGTGTAGAGTCCTAGACAACAAACCGATCCGGTGAGCACGACCTTCCGCGGGTGTTTCTTCTCCACTATTCAACAGTCCTCTCACTACTGCATTTGGAAGAATTCTCGAACCGAGACGAGACATGGTCGACTGTCGACTCGTCGCGGAGGCGGGAATGGAAGCAGAGGTTCCTAGAGTAGCGACAGAGCTGTGAGGTCCTAGATGTTCCATGTTTTCCAAAGAGCTACCTTCTCGTTGAGATATACGTGAATTTGTATCACTCGAACTTCGAAACATATCCGGGTGAACGGCAACTGTGGAGAAAAGCGAAGGTGCAGTTTGAGATGTCAAAGGGGGACCTGCATAACTGTGTTGTGTAGAATTATTGATCCCGCCGGTAGAGCGATGTCGAAGGTGCAAGGAGGGATTCAAGTGGCCAGAGTGAGGTTGTCCGCTATGTTGTTCGCGTGAAAGGCGCGGGAGTGAGAGTGACGAGATGCTGTTATTGTTGTTGTGGTTGTGGTTGTGGTTGTGGTTGCTCTGCGCGGAGTTTGCGCGTTGGGAAGAGGAGGCTTGCCCCATAGTCTAAGCAAACAAACCCGGGAGCCGAGGGGCTACCACGGAAACAGGTATCGGAAGGAGCAAAGGCCTCGCGGGTCTACTCACTCACTCATATTTGGGTGGGAGGGGAGTATGTAAGTGGCGGGAGAAAAGGACTCGTCAGAGAGGTTATCCCGACGTTTTGACGCCACTACGAGTGGATTAGTGACCGCTTGCAACAGGAGGTCTCAACAGGAGGTTTCAACAGGAGGTGGGCGGCTGCTGGGTGGAAGAAATAGGTTTTCGAGATGGTTGAGGATGTGATCCAGGAGAGACAAATAGGATACTTACAAGTATTGAGCAGGAGGAATCCAGCGTTCTCGGTTGGCGGAATGAGGAATGAGTGATGGCTGTTGGGTTTCGGTCCCCCGTGATTAACAATCACTCGCTGTCCTGGAGAGCCGTGGACTGGTGAAAGACAGACTTGTTTCAGGGCGCTTGCAGGCGCAGGACCACCACCAAAAGAAAGAACGAGGTAACCACTGTACGGGAGAGGGGGGGGGGGAGTCTGGCAGCGGGTAAGAGTATTTAAAGAAAGATAAATCCAAGGAATCTGGCTCCAGGAATAACGCGGGGTCTCAGTCTGCGACAATACCTTCCTTAGCCTGGATAGATGAAGTCGAAGCAAGCCAGCGCCAGAGCTGAGTGTTTGGCCAGGTCACGGGATGGCGATGATGACACAGCGATGGTCGGCCGGAGATATATTGTTCCGGCGTCCCTGCTGGATGGCGAGATACATATGTACATACAAAGGAGCAACAGAAGGGCGAGGAAGGGAGCAGAAGAATATCAGACCCTTACAGCGTATAATTAATCAAGAATGGGATTCGGGGTTTCGAAGCAAAAGGGGATTCATTATTGAATAATAACTCCAATCGTGAAACTATTGGCTTGTATTGGTCCCCAAATAACCAAGCCTATGCTTCTTGATAAAAATATGATGACGCCCATATCCAGGCGTTTGATGTTAGCATTGATAGATAAGTTAGTGCCCGGCTAAGGTATTCCGTGGCAAGAACTGAACAAGGCCATGTCTACAGTGGATTTACTCCACCGCTCCCATTCTCTGATAATAGAGATACATAAAACATGCACAACCATGTGGGCTCATGTTCGGTGGATGTATGTTTTAAGCATGTATGTACAGAAACTCTGCTAATTTACTGGCTATATCGGATTAATATTTTTCCGTGATATTCTTCGTCGTATCAACCCAAAAATGTTCATCTGCGACAACTCTACCAGATCCCAATCTTCTACCGCGCTGTACTCAATCCCGGAGGTGATAGTACCATCTTGAAAAGCTGTAGGGAAGACGCCTAGATATTCTCTTGACCATTCACCTGAGAGAACAGTAAGAAGCAAAAGAAACAAGAAAACGCCCCCGATTGAACGACGGGAGCAATGCTGTTTGCAACTGTTACCACCCACGCAACGATATACGGAACACCAAGCCCCACAGGGCCATGATCACCTTGAGAAGACAGGTCATTTCCGCCTGATTGGTTCCCACATCGGGCAATTCATGTCTTCATCCTACTTCTCACTTCCGCTCGCCCCATGGCAGCAACCATCGAGCTTTCGTACAGCCCAGTATGAAGCCCGCAAACGCAAGCAAAAAGTTCAAGAACCAGGACTGGATGTAGAAGAGTATGAAGCATCTACTACAAACACCAGTGATGACGATGCCAGTGCGGCCAGTAGCACTGAAAGCGGCGCGGATGGTGAGAATGCCGCAAGCTCTGGTCCGAGGCAATCAATAATTTTGACCCCAAATGAGGCACACCAATATCGGGTTGCCGGCCAGCCATTCCATAAAGAGCTTCCAGGTGGCAGTTTTCCGCATTCCGGTTTGGGCAAGAGAAAGACTACCAAGATTAGCCGGAAGGAGATCGAGAAGGAGCTGTCTCGGCTATCACCGCCAATCTTCATTCCTAGAACTGAAGGTCAGAACAGCAGTCTGCGATTACAGCACCTGGGAGTCATTACAACTATACTCCATCGATGCCTGTTAGAGGGAGATTTTACGCGGGCTGGGAGGGCTTGGGGATTGATCCTACGCGATGAATTCGGGGGTCATGGGATGGATGTCCGAAGTGGTGGCCGGTGGGGGATTGGCGCGGAAATACTCTTATGGAGTGATGGCCACAACGCGACAGCGCATTCATCAACATCAACAGGGACTGGGGATGCCGGCATCCCTCATCCCCCACCTCGAAGATACTGGTTTACCCGCAAGGGATTCGAGCGCGCCAAGAGCTACTACGAGCGCCTCATACTCCAATTTCCATACCGCAAAGCTGCGCCGGGAGCGCTGGGCCCACTAGATTTCTATCCCGCTATGTTCGGGCTTTGGATTTCGCTCGTGCAGGAAGAAAGCCAGTCAGCACGAGACGCTGCCATGATGGACATGCCGGACGTGGCAGAAACGTACGAGCTTGACGACCCAACTCATGATGATAATATGTCCATATCCAGTGATATGCCCCATAGGCGTCTCAGTAGTAATAATCGGAAGAATGAATTCATTACCGAAACACGCCGCAAGGAACTCGCGGAGGCGGAACAGATAGCGGCGCAGATGGACGAGCTATTAATTTCCCCGCCGTTTTCGGATAGCTATGAGCTGTTGCGGTTACGGGGGATGTTGTCGCTGTGGATCGCGGATTTATTTATATCGTCTGTGTCCCCTGAGGATGACGATACAAACATGCACATGGATATGGGACATGATGGTGACGAGACCATGTTTTCTGATGAAGGTGGGGGCCACATGGACTCAGTGCTCGCGCGCATGGAGCTAGGGTTGGGGATGGAGAGGAAGATGGCAGAGGTGGAGAAGGCGAATGTATTTTTCGAAAAGGCAAAGGCCAAAGCGCGCAGGAAGCAGACGCCATTGTCTTCGAATGAGGTGGATGAGGACGATTCTGTTATCTAAACTTGCGAAATCTAATGGGTCATCAAGCTGATGCCCGATGACCGTGTATACCATCTAGGGCATGGGAGGTGTTGTCAAAGACACCGCGCCTTTAATTATTACGTTTTTTTTTGCGGTGTGATTGCGTCGGGGCGCGACTTGACATGGCTATAATACCTCTTCTAGTTGTATATGATGCGATAACATATGCTTTATATTCTTAGGTTCCTAGACAATCTGGTATGGGAAGCCCAGATTAGGAGGCAACCAAATATACCTACCCTTAATGTTTTATAAATATGCCAAGCCAACGTGATGATAATACTGCCGCCAATATATTACACTGACAAGATGAAGGCAAAACGAATGCGAATGAGAAAAACCATCTCCAATAAGGGGGCCGTGAATGAGAATGCGTTGACCGAGTTCCGGAGGTGGGTAAGGTCATGTGACCACGTGTTAGGGACGTGCTCAACTTCCAAAATCGAATGTCTCAACCTCAACTCTTTATACCTGCGGAGCACTGCTGATAAGGACGGGTGTGGAAATGGGCCTTGTCATACCGTAGCCACCTCGACATACGCGTTGGACGTGTATCTGTCGTCCTGCCCAGCAACTGTTTCAAATTCACTGTTTCTCCTGTTTTCCCCAAGACCAGAGCAATGGCAGTTGCGGAATACGTTCGAGGCAAAGCCCTGCAAAATGATACCCCAGCTCCGCAGAGCAGCAACCATGTTGCAAGTAATCCTTCAAGAGACCTCGTTGCTAATATGGCGAGAGTTAAAGTGCCAACGACGAGATTGAGTGACAGGCCTAGATCTGCATCTGCAACTCCGCGGGAACCTCAACCGGGAACTGCAACTAAATTGTCTGGACAGACCGCAGGATATCACGTACAGCATAGCCAAGCAACACTCAGGGATATGTTTGACACTGATGTGGAAACTGTCGATGATTCCACTACTACGGCCACGAGCCTCATTCGAGGGGAAGAAGGCGTCAAGGGTGATTTCCAGCGAGGCCGGCCGGCTTCTCAGCTCACAGCTCGAGATGAGAATGACTTGCCACCAAATATGCAGTATAGCCGGGGTAATCCCCGTGGTCGAAATGCACTGGAAGAAAGAATGATAATGGAGATCGGCTCTGACCCTGGTGGAGATGAGCATGATAATATTCAGGATCCACAGGAGTATGATGTGCAGCATGTGCATGTCGATGTGATCGATGCGGTCGATGGGGATGAGTTTGATGGAGATGCTGCCCAAATATTTGATTGGAGCAACAACCACCATATCAATGGAGAACCGCTCAGCTGGCAGAAGATTGAAGCAGCCCTGCGCGATACCAAAGCTCCCCCTCCCATGCAAGGCATACAGCGACAAGAAAACATTGAAGAACAAAGTGTCTCTAAGCAATCGGATTACGAGAATTACCCCGATGATAATATGTATACGCCAAAAGCAACTCAAAAGCATTCCAACGAAGGGCGGTTCGTGACGAGATCTCGATTTAGCACCCCAAATCCACGTGGTGGAGCACCGCCTGAAGGGGGGAAATTAGTCGGTGCGCGGCCAATTCCACAAACTTCACCGTCCCGCACCGTCATTTTATCTCCGCAGTCGCAACCAGTCGCCCAGTCAAGCGCAAGAAACACCATAGAACCCAACAACCCCAACCCTCTACACTTGACACATGACAACCACGATCCATACAGCCACGGTGGTCTATTTGACATCACAGATCTAAGTGCGGTGGACAGCTCTTCATCCGAGAACAGCACAGACAACCAGCATACATACACATCTCTATGCCTATCCACCCTATCCCCCGTCTCCACCAAACGACCCTGGACCGAATTACAATCCGACTACCCACCAAACATCCTGCAGACAAAAACCTTCGCTGACCTCCAAGCGGAATCATTCGACTACAACCCAGCCCCTCTGCAGCCCATCTTCCAACCACAGGATCCCCCCATCCCTCTCTCGGAGAAACTTACGCGACTAAAGGCGCTGACAGATGAGCAGCGCCACATGTTCTTCGCATCCCTGAATGTCGCAGAGTGGGAAGAGAGCGGTGACTGGATCATTGACCAGTTTAGCGTATTGCTTCAGCGGACGAAAGCGGCGAGGCACGAGCGCCGGAAAGTGGCCGCTGTGTTTGAGAGGGAGATTGAGAGGCGGTATGAACTTGTCGAGGTGGAAGGGAAGGGGATTGGCCAGCGGTTAGAAGAGATGAGAACGGGGGGGATGGATGTTTTGAAGGGGCGGGCTTTGTGATGATAAATTCAAAAGAAATTTATCGTCACTCTGCTTTCTGCTTGCGCTGCTTACGGCTATTTTTACAGGAGGCAACTTTGCCCGTGGTCTTTTTTATTTTGTAACGATATCCTGATATTCCCCCCCCCCCTAGGCAGATAAACGCTGAGCAACGCGCGTTATCAGTATGGTGAGTGAGATGGGGACAGTTCCATTTCTTTTTTATTTTTTATTTTTATTCGTCACCTCTTTTATATCTTATACAGATGGCGTCGAAAAGGGCGTTTCTAACACATGAAGGGATGAAATAACGACAAAACGGCCGCGGTGCGAGAATGATTGATAATGAAAGCCACATAGATAGCACGGAAATAGATATATCGCCCTAGACGAAAAAATATAAAGTATTTTTAACTACTTTGCCTAGAAGGAGAAGTTATTTTAAAATATGGCGTCGATATGTACAGTATGTACATGTACATATCTGCTAAGTTCTGCTTGCCGCTGGCCAGTGCCTGCCTGAGTCGCGGGATAAGCTACCATAGGTACATTATACAATTAAGCAAATTGAATGATAGTTAACTATCAGCACTTTTGGCAAGTTATTTATTATTACTGAGGTCGTTTGATAGTTATCTAGCAAACGCACAAAAGAGAGGGGGGGGGGGGGAAAAAGAAGAAAAGAAAAAAGAAAAGAAAAAAGAAAAAAAAAATTTAAAAACCGCACAATTAAGCAAATTGAATGATAGTTAACTATCAGCACTTTTGGCAAGTTATTTATTATTACTGAGGTCGTTTGATAGTTATCTAGCAAACGCACAAAAGAGAGGGGGGGGGGGGGAAAAAGAAGAAAAAGAAAAAGAAAAAGAAAAAAAATATTTCAAAATCGACCGACGCAGGACTCGAACCTGCAAATCTTCCGTATATACATTATAGCCAAGGAATACCATACACACTTCCACATAAAGACAAGAAGTATGGATGTTATTTCATGGATCCGGTTTAGAGAAAAGGGAGCCGGAAACGGACGCGTTACCATTACGCCAGCCGGCCTGTGATTCTTTTGGAAGCCAGGGGCCGGTTGTACTTGTATTTGTGGGTGTTGTAGGTTTGTAGGGGTGGGTTTTTGGTGGGGGTAATTAACTTACGCGATCTGGACCTTTATGGACCTTTAGTCAAAAGGGGGCAAAAGGAGCAGCGATATAAGTTTTTTGGATTTCGGGTATGTACAGTATAATAATTAATTGGTCCGTTACTCGGTGGTTTGTTTTAAATTAATTATGCTTCCCGCCTTGAGGAGGTTCGTGAAAAGAGTAAATAAGGAGAATACAATGGATAGACAATTTTGAGGGAACAGAAGGGGCCGGGGTAGTCAGGGATTTGCTGCTTATTGGAGAAAGATGAAGTTGTCAGTCAGGCTGAACGAAGGGGAAAGACCAAGTCCAGACATGAAAAGAGAGAGAAAAAGAAAAAAGAGAACATTTTAATTCCATAGTTGCGTGCCGATTTCCATATATATATAATCTATACTCTTTGTGTCTGATTTATACTGTCCCGTTTTCTTGGGTGTCTTTCTTTAGGCCTGTACCGCATCCCAAACCAGAAGCATGTATATAGATAGAGAAAATACACCGAGATAGATGGCCCCTAAAATTGAAACCAGAAACCTTAACGAAAAACCCCCCTAAACAGTTGATAAAACATATAAGTGAAGGAAAACAAGGGGCACCAGGCCAAATGGAACGGGCAATCGCTGAGCACAAGAAGTGTATCGTCGCTGGTAGGAGATATGGGTATCAATGCAATACTTTGCAAAATAATAAAAATAGGCTAGAGCTGCTGGAATAACCAAAGAGACCCGAGACTGGATGACAGGGAAAAGAAAAAGAAAGAGAGAAAAAAAAATTAAAAAGGGAAAAGGAGGCTATTGGGGAGTCCCGTGTTCCTTCAAAAACAGCGCAAGCCGCTTATAATCCTCCAGCAGCTCAGGGATATCGCTCAGCTTAAGATCTCCAGCATCTGACATTTCCAAGAACCGCTTGATTGGAGGTTTAAATTCGGTGGCGTTGATGCTCGTGCTCGTGTTGTTCTTGTGTGGGATGGGAGTGCTAGAACGGCTGGATATGGACTCCGATGTTTTCGGCTTGTCTGTGGATAATACGGTGTCCTGAGATGGGTCTGGTGTGCTTCGTCCGAACCCGCGGATCATGCCTGGAATGTGGTTTAAGGGGTTTAGGGTATTGCCGAAACTCTTCATTGAGCCAAATGGCGGAGTCTGTGTTAATTGGTTTGCGGGGTTGGAGAAAATCGATCCGGAAGTAGCTGCAGCTGGAGTAGAAGTCTCTGCACTGGTTGCAACGGCCTTTAACCCACTGCCGCTGTTCCCTGAACTACCCGCGCTATTTTGCCGGGATGTTTTCCGCCCCCCGATAAGCCCGATGAGTCTATCTTCCGCCTTCATGTTGCGATCGTTCTCGTCGTCGATGATTGGCGAGGTGGTAACCAACCGTCGAGCGTCATCCAGAGTTTTTGGCACAATCGTAGACATCCCATTTGGCTCCCCATTTTGTTTAATTTGAACTTCCCTCAGGCGACCAAAGAGGAAGTTGAAGCTATTATCGAGCGTGCTGCTGATATTTTTGAATCCCTGATCAGCCGTGTTTCGAACAGCATCATTGGCGGCACCAAGTACTTTTGCTGAAGGCTGAAGGAGGTTAGTTAGACGTCGCTGTGGCGAAGGATCAGCTGCACGAGGCTTTGGTATGCCTTCATTTGATCCCAGGCGCCGCCCCGGGTCTGATTTTCCAATTTCAGACGACCTTTCAGAGGAGGCCGAAGAGCCAGAAATTGTAGCAGAGTTTTTAGCTGTTGGTGCATCAGGTCGCAAAGATGTAGGATTAGAAACATTCCTAGGAGAGTGTGCCATGCTCTTTTCGGTCTGGTCTGTTTGTAAACTGTTTAAGTCCACATTCTCTAGAAAACTAATGGCTGCTTCTAGGTTAGTTAAGCAGTATGCCGCTTCACCATCGAGTCTACTAGATGCTCTAAAGCGCTGAATGAACAGTAGGTTACTTATGATGTTGATGCCTTCTGCTGGTGTAGTTATTAGGGTGTATATCAAGGTCGGTAGGATTTCATCAGCAGAGGAGGATGATGGAAGAACTATTGTCAGTGTATCGACAATAGCCTTGTGAGCTGCAGTCAGATGATGGAGTTTGCCTAGCGGGAATTTTTCATCGTTCATCTTAATTAAACTTTCTCGGGCAGAACTTAGGAATTTTGACGCTTCAGAGCCTTCTTCGTTCAGATCCCAATTCTCGATTCCTAGGTCCTTCAGCCCAATACCAACAAGTGCTAATGCCGCTGTTTTGGAACGGAGCTTCTCATCTCTGACTTCATCCAAAGAATTTTTGTGCCGCCAGATCTTCTCGTATACAGCCTCGCACGCCCGTCGCTCGACCGCTTCCTCGAGGGCATGGCCTTTGTACTGCAGAATCTTGCGGGCTCTCCGCTTTTCCGCCACCTCCTCCGCAGTCAGCATTTGCTGGCCAGTAGTAAGTTTTTCAGAGCCCTTTTGGTTGTCTTTATGGCCGGACGAATTAGACAAGGGATCTCGCTGAGCTTTTCCAGAAATTTGAGGCTGTGGAGAAGGTAACGGCTGGCGGTTCAAACGGGAGGCTAGAGTCGAAATGTGGGTCGATATGTGTGCAGCGGCACGCACATAAAAGTCTTGAAAGAGGTCCGAAAGTCTATCTATAGAGGGTGGGGTAGAGTATACTTTCGCGCTGAGAGAGGCGATAAACCTGAAGGAACGGCTGTTAGCCTGGCTAGCTTCGGAATTCGAAGATAGATCACCAACCTATCAGTCAAACTAATTAGCTCTATAGGGAGCTCAAAGTGGCCTGTCATGTATTGCAATTGCGAATGATTGGGATCGGATTTGTCGATTAGGGACACCTCGTCTGACTCCAGTGATTCTGTTTTCGCAAAGAGGTCCGCTTCCCCATCTACAGAGTCCGGGTTGATATACACAAGAGGAGAATTCTCTGGGGCCACCTCTTGTGTTACAATACCGTGAACTGTTTTTGCACGGCTCCGAGGAAAGGTATTGGGTGATGCGTCCTCCATGCGGGAGAACGACTTCGATGTCTGGGGCCCGGTTGGCCGTGGGGTAGATTCAGCAGACATTGTGCCTGGCTACATGTATTATGAACTAGTGGGGATTCCAGAATAATTCTCTCCGATGAGCTTGGGAATCACAATGCCATAGTGAGCGCATCAAGAAGCAGGGTAGATCCCAGGTGCCAACTCTTAAACGGGAGGTAGCAGAGCTGGTTGGTGGCAGCAGTGGTGAGCGGCGGAGAGAGCGGTTGTCATTAGACGGGATCATAAGCGTGCAGCATCTCCAGCTGATGTCTGACGTAACCCAAAAGAATCACAGCGTGTACTATTCCGGTGGTGCAACGAGTGTGACGGTGTTGAGGGTTTTGATAAGTTGTTGGTGCCTCCCAACTGTCCAACAGCTGTGAGGTGAGGACAGTTACAGGTCACGGGGAAGGTCACATGACCAATCAGCGCTGCTGGTCTGTGTCGCCATCCGCATATCGCCCGTGACTTATCAGCGCCAACAGCGTCATCACCGCAGGCCGCCGACTGCCATCAACCTCAACCTCCCCAACGCTTCCGTTTGGGTGAACAGCCTGCTCTGTATGGCCCACAGCAACACCCTTGGTCGAACAGACTACTATCTATCCTCTATATCTCATTTACAATATGCAACCATCTAGATGGAAAAGAAAGAAGCGGTCATCTGGGTCCATTCTCATGGGGTTTGATGTTCTAGTGTCCTTACTAGCGATATCGCCTTTACCCAGCATTGTCTCTGCTCACAATCCCTTTATACAGCCTCAAATTCCGCTCCCAGGGCCTCAACCTGTTGACACAGATCATGAATTTGTGAGTGCTTGTAGTAGCCATATTGCTAAATCGAAAACTCGCTAATCTTGCCTATTTTTCCCTAGTCATTGCGACATATCTTTCATCATGGAACCTACCGATACCCCCTCCTACATAAGCGGCTTGATATCAAGCCTGATGCTGAGCTATGGGTGGCTTCAGAAGATGGTGAAGGACGGGAACCCGTTCCTCGTCTCCGTGCTTCTTCAAGATCTGTTAATATCCAGCGTCTCACCGACCGCCGGGTTTCCGTTATTGAAGACCACCTCTTAACTGCGAGACTGACAAGCTCTCCAGTAACACTCTCATCAGATTATTGGACCCTGGACGAAGTGGATGCTCCTGATGTTACGGATAAAGAGACAGTTCTTTCGTTAGCTCGAATGACCGCCAACGCCTACATCATGTTGCCAGGAACAGAACAATGGAATGATGTTAACCCGCGTTTCAACCATTCAAACAGTTTTGGATGGGAAACTGATGGGCTGAGAGGCCATATCTACGCGGATAAATCAAATTCTACAATAATAGTTGCTTTGAAGGGCACATCCGCGGCTCTTTTCGATGGCGAAGAGACTACAACAAATGACAAGGTTAACGATAACTTATTTTTCAGCTGTTGCTGTGCCCAAGGTGGACAATATTTCTGGCGACAAGTTTGCGACTGTTATACGTCAACATATACATGTAATGCAACTTGTGTAAGGAAAGCACTGAGAGCAGAAAACCGTTATTATCGAGCTGCTCTCGATCTTTACGCCAACATCACCGAAATTTATCCCAATTCTAATATCTGGCTTGCGGGCCACTCTCTGGGTGGTTCCGTTTCAAGCATGCTTGGGATGACATATGGGCTGCCAGTGGTCACGTTTGAAGCTGTGCCAGAGGCGCTACCTGCTTCTCGACTTGGACTGCCTTCACCCCCTGGGAGTGATCCGTCGTCGCCCCAGAAGAGGAATTACACTGGTGCCTACCACTTTGGCCATACCGCGGATCCTGTTTATATGGGAACGTGTAATGGCGCAACTTCTGTGTGTACACTTGGTGGATATGCTATGCAGACATCTTGTCATACCGGCCAATTGTGCACTTACGACACAGTGGAAGATTTAGGCTGGAGAGTTGGAATTGGAACCCACCGAATTCGCGCCGTGATTGCAGATGTTATCGAGAAGTACGATACTGTGCCTGAATGTGCCCCATTTACAGAATGCGTGGACTGTAACAACTGGAAGTTTTTCGAAAGCAATGGTACCGAGCCTACATCGACTAGCACCCAAACAAGCACTGCAACCAGAACGAGAACGTCAACTTGCAAGACGCCTGGATGGTGGGGATGCTTGGATCCAACGACGACTGCAACAACAGTAACAACAACAGCTACAACATCCACTGCGACCACCACTACGTCTACTTGCAAAACTCCAGGATGGTTTGGCTGCAAGGACCCTACGACAACGAGCACAGTACCTACTGCGTCACCCGCGCCTACCATCACTCCAACTTCCCCTCCAGCGACTACTGCTTCCACCACTTCATCCTGCGAAACGCCTGGCTGGTTTGGATGTAAAGACCCTACGAGCACTACGAGCTCCCCTGATCCAACCACGACACCCACAACCACAAGCTCTTGTGAGACTCCGGGATGGTTCTGGGGCTGTTATGACGCGACCACGACGGAATCCCCAGGCCACCCCATCACATCCCCGCCCGAGACCACTTCCACTAGCGCCACTACCTCTCCCTCCGACCATACATGTACGTCAAGCATATTTTTTGGACTAATCTGCCTTGACCCTTAACCCCAAGTGACCCATACGCTCACCTTCTCTCACCGGAAACCTCCCAGATCGTTGGCGGCGCTGGGTGAAGGGAGACCGGTTTTTTGGGCGCGGTGGTTGGAATCATTGACATCAGAAGCAAGAACCCAGTTCTAGGCATGACGATATCAACTGACATATTCATCCAAGTTGTTATTTTGCTAACTCGTTTCCCTTTGCGCTCTCTTTAGTTTGATTTTTCGAGCATTGTCAATTTAGTAGTCGATTTTACTTTTGGTACCTATTTATCTCGAGGGCTATTCATCTCGAGGGTGAGCGGGAGTTTTGTTCGTATTGGCATATCGTGGCTTATTTGGTCGATGTTACTGGCATCATTTTTGCGCTGCCCGGAGTTTGGAGAACTTGGATCTACTCTTGAATTTTATGCTTTAGAATTGTGGAGGCGGACTTCACATTGTCAACTAGATACCATCATCATACACGCCTGATTTCGGACATGCATTTATTAGAATATTATTTGCACATACACGCTTTGCTTGACTACTGCCATTCAATAGTTTTCATAGTTATTTTTTATTATTTTGGCTATGCCTGATTAACAACTACAAAAAGAGAAAGGGGAGAAAAAACAGGCCAAAAATTCAACACAGAAAAATGGCAAAGAATTGTTATTTTTCCATCTCTTCGTGCATTCTACGGAGAAACAGAGGATACAACAACTAATACTGAGCCTGGGATCTACAAACGGGCTGGTGACAGGCGTCCCCTTGTTTTAACAAACAAAGTAGCAGGGGAAAATCACCCCACGCTCATCAATGTTCTGGCTAAAAGGCAAGGACCGACGGACCCAGAGCCAAGATTATTATTATTGCAAAAAATTGTTCCTGCAGGAACGTTCAACTGATGTCAGAGAGCAAACGGCTGGCATCATAACCAACTCTGAGACCAAAGCCAAAATTTTTCACCAGAGGCGTCCGCCAATTGTTTCTCCTCAGACGCGACTCAGGCGAGGGGTCTCTGAACCTGTCCAGCAATCTTCCAATAGTATTAAAGACTTGGGCGGAGTGATGGGGATAGCGTTTGTCAGGGGGTTGACGAACGCCGGAATTAATCTTTTGGCACAAGGGTGCTTGGGAGATAGTTACTGTGGATCATCATCCTATATTTCTGCATGGCGGAAGCCTGTTGTGCTGGTGCACGGAGCAGGTCCTGAGCAATTCGTCTCCCCCCGAGTGGCAAGTGATTGGCTGAAATTGTGAGAGCTCAACGAAGCTCTCCGCAGGCGTTGATTTTGAGAGCTGAGGATCCCCACCCTGGGAGCACAGCTGGGGATAGCTTTCCTATAGCTCGGTGCTAGCGCTGTCTAGTCTCCACAACTCGCTCTTTTGGCGCGAACTGCCATGTGATATGATTGTCTGGGCCTCTCCAGAGTCTCCACTCGCGATTTTGACGCGAGGTTCAGGGCGAGAGGAGGGTTTTTGCAAGCGCTATGTGGTCCCTGCTTTGGAATCAATTGAATGTCAGGTCCCCCTATGGAGGCTTTGGACAGTGAGTTTGACCCTGGCAGTTTGACGTATCTTTGAGTTGAATCAAAGCTGGTTATTTTGTGATTGAGAGAAGGAACTGGATGATCATCTGCCTGGTTAAAGTTACCATTTGCCGTGTCTGACGGTAGTTGGCTGTGTGTGACAGCCAGGTGAGGAAGACAACTCGGTACTGTTCCCGACCCAATAATGAATTCAATACCTTTTTGCAGTCAATAATCAAGGCATTCCTCAACCCCGCTTAGGCCTATCACAATTAGCTGAAGAGAGCACCCGTCCAAGGTTCTCCTCACCAAATGCATAATTGTTTTTCTAACCATGGAACTAGCTGCAGCTCTGCTTCTCCTGGTCCCTGGATGCCTGGTGATCGCTGTCAATCATTCCAAGCTTCAACCGCCTAACCCGCATAGGGGATCGCCCCAGCCTGTCATTCCCATCTGACACACTATAAGATGCTAAGACGGGCCTAATGCACCTCATGGGGCCACATGCAAGATTAAATCATTGCTCTTTTGGGATATGAGAGCCCCGATTGTGAACCAGTTCTTGTGCCCTTGGGTCTGTTCTCATTTTACCCTTTGGGCTCAGAAGGGGGAGGGAGGGGTTCGTGTTTTTGGTTTTCTCTGTGCGTGCGGCACCAGGCGGGAATTCAATATGTTTAATAGCTGGTTCATGGGCGTTTGGAAGGCCGCACTATTGTTTCTTGGACAATCTCTTTCCTTCGTGTTGGATTTCTTATTTAACTTATGCAGTGCCCATTTCTTCAATCATCCATTCATTATCCCACTGCTCTGCTCCCTGAAGAAGATTAGCAAAAAGTATACATGCGCGAAAAACGTTGAAATAGACTGCAACATACTACTTCAAGGCTCCGTGCCCTCCTTGCGGATTTTCGACCTAGTTTGAAACAGTTTTCGACTTGAGAAAGAGGACCCCAATTTTATTTACTGTCAGGGGTACTGTGTTTCATGCAAAGTTCGACCCCCATACCCCAGACCCTAGCTCGGCTGTATGCACTGGATTTATCAATTCCTTGCTAACTCCAGGGATAGATCGGAAATTCCAAGACATCAGGGTTCTTTTGGCCGACGGGAATTTGCTTCCGCCGGTCCTTTTGAGATAAATAGCAGTGTGTCCAAAAGGAGGTCGAATATATCAAATCAGAGTTGGGCGAGCGTTTCGATTTAGCAATTGTGGGGTATTCGCTTCAAGGCCGTGTGCCCGTCGCTTCCGGGGTTGACGAGTTGAAGTATATTTTCCAAACATAAGAAACATCAATAACGTATAAGGAACCTATAAACACACACAATTGTGAACACCTCGCGATTTCGACCGTTCGTCCTTATTTCAATCAGCTAGTATGGAAATTACATTTATCTCAATTCTCGGCAAGTTCTTAACTTCCGTTCAATTTTTTATTTTCCTTGTCCGTGAACATATTCTAGATATGTATAACTAACATCTAACTCTAGATCTGACGCCGGCTGCTTGTATAAAATACACCTCTGGTTCCATTGAGGATATACTCGGCTACGACTCCAATGAAGTCGTTAATAAATCCCTATGGGATTTCCTTCATCCGGATGAGCTCTCGTTCGCAAAGCGGATCCATTCCCAGAGCGTCAGCCACGACATGGCCGCTGGATTACGTTATTTCCAGATCAAGCATAAGCTTGGTTACTGGGTTGGGGTCGAATGCGTATTCAACGTGGTTTATGATGTTTTAGTAGCAAGTACTAGCATCTACCAGAGGGGATCAAGAAGTCATCAAAGTGAGTAGATAGAAGCCCTGAATTATTCTTGCAGGACATATGGTTCGAGGTATGCCATGAGGGAACTAAAAATTTGGACACATATAAAGAGAGAGCGACCGACGCTCCAGTTGTCAGGCGATTATTCTCCCAATCACAGTTCGATCCACGATATAATATGCTCGCATACATTTCGAGCAAATTCTCACAAGTCCCGCGGAGCCCGTCACATGAACCGCGCGCAGCTTTATTCCTAAACCGATTTACCAGATCTTCAAACATTATCTACGCGACAAGCGGCGTAGCCCGCGTCCTTGGGCTGAGACCCGCGGATCTCGTTTCCAAGAGTTTTTACTATTGCATAGAGGAGTGTTGTTTGCATGGGGCGGTTAGATGTATTGAAAGTGCGAAGTCGAATGATACGATTGCGTATCTCCGGTTCTGGTTTCGGAATCCATTGCAGGATGAGAACGGCACGGAAGACCGCACCGGCTACGGAAGCGAATGCCAAGACCAAGACGAGGGGGAGGAGGAGGAGGATGATGATGATGATGACGATGATGATGAAATGGAATATGAAGATTGCCTGGACTCACGAAAGCCTTTGGGCAAATGCAATATCGCAACGAACACCGACTTATCACGGCCAAGGACCAACATCCAACCGCCCACCAACAACAACAGGCAACGAATAGAAGTTGAAGCAGTAGTATCCTGTTCCTCCGACGGCCTGGTCGTTGTACTGCGGCGCGCGCTTGCGCCTATTCCACCGTCTTTTGAAAAACCCGGCCATCCAGTCTATGCAAGTTGCCTCTTCGCATCTCCCTGGGCCACTGATTCTACAGTCTCAGCGCCAGTGCAACGCAACTGCGACGACCAGCAACAATTGCCAATACCACCTTCCCCGACCGGATCTGAAAAGGGGAAGCTGATGGATACCATCCGTGACGTCGCGGTCCTTGCTTGGGCAGTCGTGGGGACGAATGACTCCCTTAAGTTATATGGACAAGGCAAGCCTACGGGTGAATCGCAGCCACCAGATGGGTCTTCTGCGTGTTCAGATTCATCGTCAGAGGAGGATTGAGCTGGAAGGGAGAACGTTACGTGATGATCAATAAATTAGACCGAATGCCAGATGTGAGATGAGGCGCATGGCTGAAAATTCGAATTCCTCGGCCTATATCTGGAGAACGCCTCCACGTTGGTGAAGAATGAGAAGTTCGAATTAAGGATCTCCTCTTCTTGATAGCAGATGTCCGTCCCTGAAGGTTAAAATCCCATTTCCCACCAAAGGTCCAAGGCTCAAGGACGCCTTGAGAATGACTATGGTGGGTTTCAAGAGCAAATTGGAAAGCTGAGAATCATAGTTGAATGGTTTTCAGTTTTCGCTAGCCATACCCCCACCCCGATTTGGTAACATCTATGGTGCATAACATTACCGAGATTCTGGAGCGAATCCCTCTCCGATTTACATGTTATCGTGGGGTAGGCCATACTCCAGGCGCGTGTTGAACGGGGCTACCTGCCTCCTTTTTTTTCCTTATCTTGCATGCGGTGTTCGGAGCCCCTTCTATGTAGTTGGGTAGGTGGGACATTTTTTCGGCGTCTTCATTTTCTTTCTTCTCACTCTTTTTGAAGCATTCATGTATAGTATAGCACATATCTATAATCTCGGCATAATTCACCATTGACTTTATCTCAGCCAATGCACAGTGCTTTCTTTCTTTGTAAAGGACGTCCTATACCAATATCGCAAAGTAATGAACACCTAAATACTCAGGTAGTTGGTTGCACGTAGTTAAATATGATATTCTCGTGGGGAAAAAATGCCTAGAAACCCGGCCAACTCAGCCAACTTCAGGCCGAATGAGAAGCTTAGATCACATCGAACGTGAATATCCCAATAGCGGGAAACGAATAGCAATATCGTATAGGAGTTTCTCTCCCTTTCCTTCATCTGATTTTATATTTTTTCTCATCTCCCTCCTCCGTAGCCATTTCGTAATAGAGCAATACGGGCTTCCCTGCTTGCTGGCCACTCTGGAAGGTTGGTATTTCTCGCTGAATCAGTTGGGACAGTGTCAGAATTATTATTTTTTCCCCCTTTCCCGTCCCATTTTGCAGGCGACGCTGATATCAAGACAGTCCATGGACACAAGCAACAACCCTTGGGAGCGGAAATTATTCATGTTTTATGAAACGGGGTTTTCCCTGCATCATCACCCTGAAACCTGGTTTGTGTATAAAAATAAACATAGACGTAGAGGAAAAATGGAATGGGGTCTCAGCAACCGAAGTTTGCGAGGGATCCTGGGTTGGCTGGCCCCTGAGACTCACTCCTAGGGACAATAGAGTCGTGGGAAGGGAGATGGGCTTTGAGGTTGAGGTATATCGTTTCGTGATGGAAATTTTGGGAGGAAGGTATGATTAGTCACAACTGACTAATTCTCTCCAATTGGGTTAGACTGGTTTTTGGACCTCAAGGCACCTTTCCCTCGATATCTTGCCTGAGGTTGTATGCGATGGTAGACATCTGAGTATAATAATAATGTCCCAACTTCCTTTGAGCAAAGAAGAGGTTACCCGATGCTGCAAATCCCAACCCAACCAGACAATGATCCACAGCGAGGAACTGCATTTCTGCGTTATATATAGAGCTAGACATCAGCGGCTCAAGTTGCGTCGTGTTGAATATCTGCCTTCTTATTGGCCGAAGCTCAGCATCCCGCCCCTCTACAAGCTACCTAGGTATCGCCTCAGCTATGCGACGATGATGGGGTTGTTTCCGCACTTCGAGCAGCGGTTCAATGGAACATACAGCGTCTTGCAGTATAGCCATTCACCCTCAGAACATTAGGCTTTTCCAAACGCCATGTTCAAAAGGATTTGCCCCGCACATGTTGGCGATATAAGCTCCCATTCGACAGGCACCGTTGGGTTTGGATATTCAAGATCAAGCTTGCCAACCCACGTCGGGTGGTCTCCCCTACAATTTCCATGGTTGATAGAGTGAAAGCTACGACGATTTGTCTACAATAATGAATAGGACCTACATCTTAACCGTGGCCTAAGTGTCGATATTACTCAACTTTAGCACTCTAGGCGGGGCCATATATGGAGCCAACCCGGGCCATGGTGCGCTAACAATGCATCAGGGGAACCTGACCCCATGTGTGGTCTTGATAGGACCGTAGTTATCAGGTTCTATTGTTATCGAGAGGGGCGTGGATGAGGGGTCAGAACTACACCTGTGCCCCTCCTCAATATATACAGTGTTAAGGGAGAACGCTGTATCTTTTTTCTCGTCTCATTTCTGTTAGATCTCAGCTGTTTTCCACAGAGACATCAAGCATGTCTACAGTGGCGCCCTTCTCTGACTCCGGCCGCAATGGCTGGAGTCTTCCTCACCTACAGATTGCCGCTGCTGCAGTATTTGTCGTCGCCGTTGTTTCTTCCGTGCTTCTGTTTGTTTTGCGCAAACCAAAGCTGAAACACGATAGCGTTATCTACACCTATCTAAAGTTCTTCTATGCAAGTTTTGTGAAGCCGCATGAATCCTATGGCGAAGGCGGCCAGCAGCTTGCTCTGGAGAGTTTCTACAAGACTCAGGTATAGGCGGGACTTCACCCCCCCCCATTGCTTTACCTTTTGCATAACTCAATTGTGCAATAGGCTGCGGTATACGATGCAACTCGGAAACGACTCCTTCGAGGTCGTGAGGATATGCTGGGCCTGCTGGCAGCGCAATTGAAGTACAAGCAGGGAAAGAAACGGAAGCAATCACAGAAGCCGATATGGGTTGATGTAAGTACTGTGTCATGAATGACGCTCAAATCTAGAAACATTTACTGACAAACCAGATTGGTGGAGGTACCGGGTATGCCCGACTTCGCCTGTTTTAACATGCGAGCTTCCATTCTGACAAATAGTTAGCTACAATATCGAGGCAATGGCAGCCTTTCTTCCAGTGGAATCCTTCTTTGCTCACGTCTACCTCGTCGACCTCTCCCCCTCACTATGCGAGATCGCTCGTCAGAGATTCACACGACTTGGCTGGAAGAATGTTTCCGTTGTTTGCCAAGATGCGCGGGAGTTTCGCCTTCCGGACCGCACAGGTGATGAACTTGTCAATTCTGATAACAAGTCACATCAAGAAAAAACTGGCAAAGCGGATCTAGTCACGATGAGCTACAGCCTGTCCATGATACCTGGTATATCTTCTAGTCTACTACTATCGTTAAAGGGAACAAATTTTAACACGATATATTCCTGGGTGCCTAGATTATTACAGTGTTGTGGACTCTTCTACATCTTTATTGAGCCCGTCCGGAACCATTGGCGTATGCGACTTTTATGGTACGTTTCTGAAGCCACAGTCATATACTCGGTTTTTAACAGTTAGCTAGTGCAAAGCATCGTCGACCTGACGTCTCGAAACTATACTGGTGGAGTATTTAATCGACATGTAAACTGGGTCGGAAGAGCATTTTGGCGAGCGTGGTTTGATGCGGATCGCGTTGGACTAGATGCTGCTCGCAGAGATTATCTCGAATATCGGTTTGGAACAGTGATATCGGCTAGCGCAAGGAACTATCTTCTTGGTGGTATTCCTTATTATATTTTCATTGGATGCCAGAAGGAAATATATGACAACCAGCCAAACCCTAGCAGCAAAGAAATAGTTGAGAAACTCGATGCAGCCTACACAGAATCCCCTTACCTGTCTCCGACAAAGCACCGCCAAGAAGTGTCGAAAGCAGTCGAGCGGCAGGTTGCTGAAATCAGATCCAAAGCTTACGAATCGGCCGTCATCAACCTAAGTGCGAATTTGCCCCTGCCTTCCTCATTCTATCAAAACCACCACTGGCGGATATATTATAACGACATGTTAACCAAACACACTCAATTCGGGAATGAATACATCTACGCATTCACGTGGGAGGACCCCCGCGTGGACAATCGTTTGTTAAATATTGGCAGTGACGATGTTATCCTGGCAATAACGAGTGCGGGGGATAACATCCTCGACTATTTACAATATAACCCCCGAAGAGTACACGCAGTCGACCTTAATCCCACCCAAAATCACCTACTTGAGTTGAAGGTAGCGAGTTTTACCGCATTAGGTTACCGCGACTTTTGGAAGATATTCGGAGAGGGAAAACATCCCAACTTCAGAGAGTTGCTGGTCTCGCATCTCAGCCCTCACTTGTCTAGCCATGCATTCCAATACTGGTTGGATCACTCCGATACTATTAGTTCACAGTCTGGTGTGGGCCTATATGAGACTGGAGGTTCCAGATATGCTCTAAAGATGGTCCGTTACCTATTTACAATTTTCGGACTGTCCGGGGAAGTGAAGAAGCTCTGCGAAGCGCAAACATTAGACGAACAGCGCCAGATATGGCCCCGAATCCGTCGTGTTCTAATGAGTAGGCCACTGCATTGGGCCGTGGTTAGTACAGAATGGTTCGCATGGAAAGCCGCTGGTGTTCCGGCTGCGCAGAGGAACATGATAATCACTGATTTTCTAGAGCGAAGCGGGCTCGCTGGGGGTGTGAAAAAGGATACCGAAGTTAGCGGCAAGGCTATCTGGGAATATGTTGTAAATACCTTGGATCCCGTTGTCAAGGACACTCTGATCAGCAACGATAACTACTTCTATTACCTTTGCCTACAAGGACGATATTCGAGAAGGTAAGAACGAATCCCCGCGACGAATAGCGCCTGGATGGAGGAAACAAAATTGCTGAAACCAAACAGATGCCATCCGAGTTACCTAACTCCCAAAGCTCACGTGAAGCTCTCTACACCAAATGCCTTTGATGGGCTTCGAATCCACACCGACGAGATCAACGAGGTAATTGCGAGAATTACACCAGGAACTCTAACGATCGCGGTGGTAAGTTGGCTATTTCACTCGCGTGCTACGAAACGTATTCCTAAAAATATCTCCTAATTGGCTAATTTTACGTACTTACATAGGTGATGGACTCAATGGATTGGTTCGATCCGGCAAAAGAAGATGCATCGAAGCAGGCACGGGCTCTAAATAACTCCCTGAAAATGGGCGGCCGCATCCTACTTCGCTCAGCCTCGATTCAACCTTGGTATATCAAGAATTTCGAAGAGAATGGCTTCACTGCGCGGCGTGTTGGTGCTAGATTCCCTGGCTCGTGCATTGATCGGTGAGTGTTTCGTCAAACGACTCGCTGACCCAACGATTTTACATTTTCCACGTGGCTGTTGATAATACTAACGGGGGTTAATGACCAGAGTAAATATGTATGCGTCAACGTGGGTATGTAAGAAGACTAAGGAGATATCAGCTCCCTATCCCGTCTCATGTACCACCTCACCCTTGACGTTGGAGAGGACGAATTCCTCGTCGAGTAGCATGGATGATCTTGAGATTTAGACGTGATGGCAGTTTCGAAATTTCGGAAGATGAAGTTTTCATTTATGATGGGGGGAGGGGGTTCAATATTCCCCCGTCTCATCGACAAAACTGGTTTTATGGCTTTTGAGTTAGTTTCTTCATTGGACGAAGATTTGACGATTTAGCTTTTCATCCCCTATTTAACTAACATGCATCGGCTTGGCTAGATTGATTTGGCCATTTCTTTTTTTTACTTTGATTCTCGTTGTGATATATACATGGATCTATTACAGTTACAGTCTTTTTTTTATTGGAGGCAGGTAGTTGGTTGCTGGTTACCCCTATATATACATACATCCCACGCATGATAGTTCGATTTGATTTCAGACATGTCAACTTATTGCCATTTCCCTCAAGGTTAGGACCCGAATGTTCATCCTAAAAAGGACTTGCTTGATATCTTGGAGCAACGGACCAAATAAGCTAACGGTATTTAACTTAATTGGTTCTTCAACCCGGGGCAGTACTGAGTGATCTTATTGCCCCTTCCTTGGTGTAATATTATAGAATAGTGGCGCTTACCAGCGGCGGAAGTGGAGGGGAACAGGTGCCAGAGTATCCATGTCATAACTTTTTAATTTTCCACCCCTAGGCATTCACTATTACCTGCGGTACACCTATTTGGAGATTTCCCGTTCAATTGCACCATACTAATGCTGACTTAAAGGGAACGGGACTGCGAGGGACAGCACTACCGGTGATATCGACGGTATCCATATATTATCCAAATATGTCCGTGACTAGTTATTTTTACTCATTTTTCGGCTTTTGCTCCGATTGTCTTGCCAAGTACATGTACATAAGTTTCCCGATAGCCCTTCTCGGCCCAATCCTCAAAGCTCAGCCCCCTCAATGGAACCAGGCAGCTTTACCATTGGCGGGATCTTTGCTTTTCCCCTTCCAACCATGGTATGGTATGCCAGCAGTTTTCTCCCATGCGTCCTCCTTACGTGGTCACTAAAGGATATCCCATGTAGCCATATCGAGAATATCTCAAGTGTCAGTGTCGACGCATTTCACAATATGCGCCGCCTTGTCATGCTGCCGCCATTGAACCGTCCCTCTTTTTAATCCGCGTTGCAAATCTACTGCCACGCGGGTAGAGGGAAGGCATCATCGGCTTATCTTTTGAACGCGGCGAGAGGGATATCGTAAACTAGATCCAATTTCAGATAGGAGAGTGGACAAGACAACTAAATGGCATTTTCTGCCTTTTAATTCTAGCGCAGTTCCGTCTTTTCCAATCTTTTCCGGTTCAATTATCTAGCAAGATGCCCTCATTGAGGGTTTGACGTGGGGTTGGCGTTCTCACGCCACTCGGCCAGTACCTGTCTAAGACAGCCAGTGGGGGGTTGTATCACGGGTAGTGTTCATTCATAAGGGGCCGCTTCATGGAACAAGGGTGCTCGAAATCCCGGGCTATATACCCTGACTCCTGCTCAATCGTAGCAAATAACTGACCGAGACGAACACTATCCCTCAACCCACGCCCCTGCTCCCTCCCAAACAGGATCTGTCCCTGGCCAATTCCTCAATTCCTTGTTCAGAGGGCTCGTGACGAGAAGGATTCGTGGCTATTCTTGGCCGGCGCCGGGAGAAAATGCGGAAGGTTTGACGTTCCCAGGCCTAATCAATCTGATAAGATTAGATTTTTCTCCCTGGCGGCTCCTAGCGGCTCTAGCGCGCTGCCAAGATCCACTTATCTGATTGATAAGATTGGATCAGGCCCCTGAACGGACGCTATTCTTCGACGCTGAGGGCTTGGCCTCCGAGGATTCCCGTATACAAGTCAGAATAATGGGATCCGTGATGCTGCTTGCAATGTCCGAGAGCGGAACCTCCTGTAGCCGGGAGATGCGATGACGATGAGTTCGAAATGGCTGATAAAAAGGGCCCGGTCCCCTCGGCCATCAGTTCCTATTTCCTGCCAGTTCGAATGACAAGTTACATTTACGGCCCCTCTACCTACTCTCCCCCCGCTGGTTACTACGCTTACCCAGCTCAGCTGCCCTATATCACAATGACAGAGACACAGCCAACCCTTAATGGGCTCGCAGCCAAGATTACCGAACTTTCAGAGACCTTCACCAAGTTGCTGCAGGAGAAGAATATTCCAGAACCGACTTTCGCAGCGGATAGCCCAACTAGCTATGTGGGCTTGACGGCAGAAAGCTTCCTGATACGACAAAAGCTCCTGGATGCAGTAAATGATATGTGGTACCTGACACAGGGTCCGAGTGAGAGTATTTTCAACTATGTTCACACTGTTAGAGTCCCCGAGTGGCCATTTTCCCTTAATGCCCCGGGCAAAATGATTCTAACTTCACATAGGCCATGCCCGATGCGGCCGCTCTCAATACTATGAATTATTTCGATTTTTGGTCTGCTGTGCCCGTCGACGGCACTGCTTCATACGCCGACATCGCAAAGCATACATCTCTTCCCGAAGATGTTGCTCATCGCCTTTTACAACATGCAATGACGCTTCGGATATTCTCAGAGACCGAGCCTGGAAAGCCCTCGTCCCGCGTGCAGCACACGTCGCGTTCTGCTGCACTAGCCCGTTCATCGGGGTTAAGAGCCCTTGTTTCTACAGTCCTGGATGACGCAGGCGCCCCCATGATGGTCATGAATGAAGCGCTAGCAAGATACAGCCGTGGGAAGCCAGCGCTGACCCAAGAAATGAACGAAACATCATTTGCTCTGTTCCATAGAAGTGGAATATATGGGAAATATAGCAACTCCTGGGAATTCCTGGAAAATGACGGTGAGGGGGAGAAAAAAGGATGGCGGGCTGCGAACTTTGCGGAGTTTATGCGTTACGTGAAAGAAATTTTCCGTCTTGAAGAAGTGGTGCTTCAATGCCATGATTGGAAGGCGGCGGGAAAGGCAACTGTGGTAGATGTGAGTTGGGTTCTTTCTAGTGTTTTGCCATTGCTAGAATATTACTTTATGACGACGACGGTTCCGCAGAGGGTAGCTGACATCAACTATTTAGTTGGGTGGCTCCGCTGGCCACGACGCGGTAGTACTAGCACGGAACTTCCCAGACCTCAACATCATAGTCCAGGACCTGCCTAAAGTCAAGCCTGTGTTCGACGCAGAGTTTCCATCGGAGTTCAAGCCACGCGTGTCCTTTGTAGAACACGACTTCTTCCAGCCGCAGCCGGTCCAAGCTGATATTTACATCATCAAATTGATTCTCCACGACTGGCCTGACCAGGAGGCGGCGAGGATATTGCGTGCGTTGGTTCCTGCATTAAAGCCTGGTGCTCGTGTGCTTCTCATCGAATACATTGGCAAACACGATAATACGGAAGGGCCCGCGTTGCCACGCTCGATTCAGCAAATGGGCACCGCAACTGATGTGAGAATGATGGCTTTATTCAATGCGAAGGAGCGCGCGGTTGATGCTTGGAAAGACATTTTCCGTGCTGCAGATGAACGGTTTGATGTTGTTCGTGTCAACGCGAATCCGGAGACGTTCTTCGCTGTGGTTGAGGCTGTGTGGCGGGGATGAGAGGGTAACTAGCATTTATTTGTGCGCGGGGGACAATAGTCGCAAGGACTGTTCTGTACAACTGAACCACTTTGGCGCATCGCCACATTGGCCTCTGGCCTTGTGAGTTTCAGATATTTAAATGTTAAAATACGATGCACTCAATTTGCTTATTGAATTCGCTGTGCCGAACTCAACTGCATACGTAAATATTTGAAATGTGTAGTTAGCGATTGATTAAGTGGTTCCAGCTGCACCGTGTGAAGGTGGCATGTTACACTTCTGAGAATTCTGAACTCTATACAAATGGAGTACACTGGGTCGTTCTGAAATTGTGCAACATAATTCATCCAGCTCACGCTCTGAAATCTAGAGCTCCAAGGCAGAAAACTAAAACCGTTGAAGCCTAAATGCGTGGATGAGGGGCTATGATTCTCACGACAATGCTTAAAGCACTTATTAATAGACAAAGAACGAAACGAGAAGAACAATTAGAAGATATAGTTTTCTCTTTTTCACTAGAAGACCGAGCCGAAAAATGGATATTTAGCCGAATATTGTCGGCGACCATAACAGGTCTAGCTCCGAAGAACCGTCGCCGACCCGTGTTACATTCTTGCTCCATCTTGCTCCTCACAAAAGGGCATTATGGAGTTATTTCCGGTCACGGGAAAGTTATTACCAAGATGTTTGGTCATGGATGGGGGGCACTGTAGGACAAGGGTGTTGTCTTATAAATACTAGTAGCAAACCCACATCCCGCCATCAGAACATTACAAGTAGAAGAGTTTTTGCCAAAAAACGGACGCGCAAGGAATTCAACAAAAAAACATCCTACAAAACATGGCAAACACTTCACGGACAATCAGAGCGCTCCCAGCACAACTGGAGGATGCCACAGCCCTTGCCAGGGTTGAATTGGATGCGTTTTCCGACGACCCCGTGACGCGGGCCCTGTTCGGACCGCATAACCCTGAAGCATTTACATTCCGAGCCAAGGAGCTTGCGGAGGGTATGGCGAAGAAAGACCCGGCAACGCATTATATCAAAGCTGTGCTGGGCGAAGATACGATTGTCGGTATGGCCATATGGCACTTCTATCTCGACGAGGAGTCGAGCAATGCTGTTGAGAGAGCGGACCTGGACAAGAAGGAATGGACCGCTGGCGCGAATGTGGATGCGTGTAAGGATTTCTTCGGACAGATTTTTAAGATGCGGGATAGGATGCGTGGGCAGAGACATGCTTGTAAGTTACCCATTTTGCTCCGATATCTTCTTCTTCCGCGATTTTCTCCATTCTGCCTCCTTTTGAGTCCAATTTGCGACTTCTGTACACATTTTGTCCCTTTCTCCATTTTATTTTCCTGAGGAAAACACGCGACCTTTCTTCTCACAGCGCAAAAAGTCCTCAGTTGTTTCGCGACCGAAATCGCCCACCAAGGTCTTGGTGCTGGCTCCGCAATGTTACAATATGGCGTCGACATTGCGGATAAAGAGAATCTCCCGGGGTGGCTGGAGTCAAGCCTGAAGGCTCACAATTTGTATAAGAAGTTTGGATTTGAAGATGTTGACTCATTTACGTTTGAAACAAGCAAGTATGGAGGAGAAGGGGGGAGGCCCATCTTTGGAATGGGGAGGCCTGCGAAGCAAAACTGAGAGAGAAAAAGGGATGGAGATCGCCGTTTCGTAAGCGTCTGCTGGATGATGCGGGATGCTGTGACAATTTTGCGTTTCGAGAGATTGAATATCGAGGTTTGCTATCGATGGCAAGCTTTGAAGTTATCAAAAAAGATTGGATCCCTTGTTGTATATATTCAAGTCAAAAATGACATCACCCGAAAGTACCCCTGAAGTTTCTTCCCTAAACAACATGCTGGCTTGTTGGAATTGTAAACAGAGTAGCCTCTGACCATAATTTAACGGCAGATGCGCTGAAAGCTCACATAACCGGTAAAGCAGATAGTATCAGGATGAAAGATAGTAGCTACCTCTGATCACACAATTTGCGTGCTTCTTAGGCGGTGACCAGTGATTAACTTAACCTCAATGGAAGTTCAGTCTAGTGTATCTCTTTGGGGTGACTCCTTCGAGAGACGAGTTTGCAGCTGCAGGTGACGTTTGATAGAGCTTGCAAGGCACGACGACGGCGAAATGAAAAGCTAATCGCCAGGGGCTATGCATTCAACACCAACCGTTCGGTCCGCAAGTCGGAGACCAGGGTGTCTAGAATTGGCGCGAAATCTTGTCCACCTGAAAACGACAGCATATTCATTATCCACGAGAAGGCAGGAAAATTGAACAGTGAAATCATCCCTGCCACTACCCCCCAACACGACAACGACTACTTCTTCCGAGTGGGATTCGGCTGTGAAGCTCTCGCATTGGAAGCCTAGATTCTGGAATCCTTGCTTACACCTAACAATCCAGCGCACCGAAGCGCGTAAGGCCCTGGGCTGAAGCTCCAGAAAAAGAGGCGCTGGAGAACACGTTGACGCGGGATGAGTTCTGCAAGCGGGCATTCAAGGTAAGAAGATGACTTATCTCGTAAGATACTCAACAAAGTTTCCCTCTGCTGCATCAACTTTCTGAAGTTGATAGGCTGGTCTAAATTGGCAATAGTCACACGTTTGCGATCGCTGAGACACGAGCCTCATCGCATTTCTGTCCTTAGGGGATTTACTCAGCGGATTGAGTTGGCGAATACTCTCAAGTAGTGTAACTAACTTAAAGCAAGGTATTGTAGCTATTGGAAATAACCTTGCCTACAGTAGTTAACTACTATCATTAGCTCCCGAGGCGGCGTCCTGATGGTTTATGTAGAACCTGGCCAGTTGCCTTGGATTCAAGCTTTCTCTTTTGTTTCCTTCACATCTCCTCGACGGGAAAGATTTTGCACAGCTGTTTCTCCAAGCATGCAATGATCAATCTGATCCAGACCAGCTCCTGCCGGACATTGACGGGACGCATTGCCAGCGCTTTGGACTGTACAGAGTAAAATGCCATCAAATTCCAGTCCCAGTTTGTCCTTGGCTAACATCAAGCACTAGTCCTATTTAGGAAGGATTCTTGACTTGATAAGAAACAAAAAAAAATACAAAAATACAAAAAAACATACGAAAGCCCGGATTCGCTGGTGGTCACCCACCCAACTACTAACAGGCCGGCGAGTGGCTTGAGTACGGCTGAGCGGACGGGAAGCCCTATTTTCCACTCCCTATGTTCGTATGTGATAGGAAGGCGGAAGAGAGAGGGTTATATGCAGCGGCAGAGGTGACAGCTCCGCAAAATGCGGCCTTGCCGAGCAGTAATAATAACGTTCTCAGAGGCACACCCAGCCTAGCTGGAATGGCCGAGTGGTTGCGGATATTAGGTCACTCGGTAAGAAATGGTTGTCTGGACTGCAGTCGTGATGCTCTGCGCGAGGTTCTTACCAGGCCAGTGAGTTCAGGACCGCGATCTTGATAAGTTGAACATACATAGTCCATATTGCCGGGATAAAAGGGGAAAGGCAGCACCTGCGCTTTCACTCGCTCTTTTCTCCATGTGTATGGTTTCAGGATGGGATTTCCAAGCCGGATTCGGATTATATACTTCCCCTCATCTGAGATGTATCAGGGAGAGAATACAGATTGATAATCAGCCGATAACGGAAGAAATGTTCACGCGATATCTCTTCGAGGTGTGGGAAAAGTTAATACATATCTGCAGAGATAGACAGGTTTCCACGCTATCTGCAACTTCTGGCTTTATTTGGCCTTGCACACTTTTGTCAAGGAAAAAGTCGATGCAGCAATATTCGAGACGCACCATGGCTGGGGAGTATGATGCCACAAATGTAATACCGAAACCTGTTGTAACAGGGGGTCACATCACTTGGTTATGGACCATATTTCACAGCTGAGACCTACAATTGAGGACATTGCTCGGCATAAGGCGGGAATTTTCAAAGCTGGCACACCTGCATTCTCTCGTATTATAGGAGGATCAGACCGGTGCTGTTCTGAACAGACGTGCTGCAGAGAAAGAGTGGTCGAGTTGACCTTTGTCTCAACCAATGAAGCCCTTCTTTTTGACGGCGGCGGAGTGCTCGATATTCCAGTTCAGCGACTGAACTGTTGTTCCCTTGCCCCTTGAAATAGTGAGAGCCTTTTTGAAGCTCAAGGCGCCCGACGACGACACCATTGATGTGCAGGACATCTCCAGTGGTATCAAGACTTTCTTTCTCATGGGCTGGGAGATTTGAAGTGATCGAGGACGGAACATCGCGATGGATGGTTCCTGGATGGATGGAGCACACAACATGATGAGCCTGGAGCAGGTGGCGGAATGGTTTTCAAATGCTACTACCAATGCTACTTCCGATAGCCAAATGTATGTACGCAGATTTATCTTTCTCTCTATCTATCTATCTATCTAAAGCGCCAGGCAGCTGAGCTAACAAAACCAACAACATAACTATGGTTTAGGTGTAGGTTCCACATCCTTATCTTCAGCCACTTTCCAGAAGACCGCGACGGAGTAGCTCTAGCTCTTGCGGAATATTTGGCACATCCCCCCTCCAAACACAACGCTGCGCCAGATTGCGTTATATTATCTTCACGACCTACCGGGAGAGTGAGTGCGGATCCACGGGAAAACAAAGGTAAAGTCGAGAAATACATACATCACCGCCATTGTTGAATGTAAAATTGTAAATGAAATGCGGACTATCTTTTTCCCCAACCCTTCTTTCTCTTTCTTTCTTTCTTTGCTTCTTCAGACCCGCCCGCACTGTTAACTAAACTAGCCGAGACATCCTCTTCTGAACTTTGCGATTTACATACATTCTTCAACCTGGAAGGGACTTGGCCCCCCATGCTGTAGTTTCATGGGAGTCTACCATCGAGGGCGCCATTGATTGAGTTTGCAAAACGGATAGGTGCTCTAGTTACCAGGGTGAGATGGAGGTTGCTTGTCACTGGGAGCCTACATGTACATTTGGTTGGGGGGGGGGGGGGCTCTTGGCATTTTACGGCCGCAAGATTGGCTGAAGAGCTACATACTTGCAACTCTTTCTATGGATATCAGGATATCCGATACGTATAGCTAGGAAGATATGCGGGTTCATATTTCTCAGGTAAATAAATTTCTCCATCGCTTTGTATTCGGAGAAATATTTTCCAGCTGCGAAATTTGATTTAGCAACTTTAATACATTCAACGGTGGATAACTGATGTGAGACGAATAGGATAAAAGGATGGGCATTGGATTGGACATGGAGATTTATATATTGAATGAGTGTAAAGATGTCCAATGTCAAACAATGCATGGCCGAATGGCTAAAGCCAAAGCTGAAAGCTCCCTAGAGAGGTTAACTCTAATCTAGGTGGGTGGGTATCTGGTGTTGAATAACCGGTTCGCGAATTCATAAGAGATGAGCAAAAAAATTAACAAACAATAAAAAAAACAAAGGAAATAGTCAACCACACTGAGCGATTAGCTAATTCCCATACTCATCCACAATCCATTGGCAAAATCCCTCCCACGACTCTTGCCAACGTTTCATCCTTTCAGCACGGATCCCACCCCCATTGGTACCAAGCTCAATATCCCGTAGCCACTCTTCCTCAGTCTGATCTTCATATATGCCCCAGCGAACACTATTCTCTGCCAGCGATCCTAGCCCAGCCAGACCGAGATTCTCCCACGCTTGCAACGCTGACCAAAAGTCATGAGTCATGCCCGATGTACCCTGGCCCAGGAGGGCAGGGTCATCGTTGCTGAGTGAGGCCGGGACGCCCCGAGCCAGCAGCGCGGGAAGCGGGTGAGCCAGGACCGTTGCTGTCAATCTTAGCACTTCATTTGAGATCGGGCATGATTCGATGAGTATTTTCTTCTCCTTGACCATGTCGATCAAAGCGGGGTGTTTGTATAGTGAGAAGCCGTGCCCGATGCGTCTGGTCCCGAGCAGGATGGCGTCGTAGAGATTGTCATCTGTGCTATCGCCATCGCCCAGGCACTCGCCCGCATGGAAAAAGAAGGGGATCTCCAACTTTTCTTCGATGCATTTTTGCCGGAACCATAGCAACTCTGGGGTCAGGTCCTTGAGGGTGCGTCCCATGTCTTCTTGGCCCACGAGGTCGAAGCCGGCGATTAAATGCGGGTGTGCCTTTTTGGCACGAATGCAGTTTTGCATGTCTTTGTGCAAGCGAGCGCATGGAGTTAGTTATTTAACCTCCTGCAACCGTAGAATTTAGCAGAGTTTAAAACGTACTTTGAATAATATTCTCCGTGCCCATCTGCCGCAGTGCAGTCCAGATGACGCGTCCTCCCCAAAAATTCTCGCCCTGCTTCGTCGCCTTGAACTTCTCGATCTCCTCGCCGATGACACGCACCATCTCGTTGAAATCTGCACAAGGAACATCCTCATTTTCGCGTCGGTATGGTTCTACAAACGTATCTCTCAACTCCACCCACTGCACCCCATCATTCGCGATCGTCTCGAGTAACTTCTGTATAAAAGCACGTAGAATGGGCTCGTAATATATAATCGAACCCAAAATAAAAAACGTAGACGTAAACTTCCTCCAGATAGCATCTACACCAAGATGATGCTCGATGGACTCCTTCGCGATAATCGACGTCCGATCTTTCAACCACGAGATAAATCCCTCCCGGCCACCATCTGGGAAACTATCCGCAGCAGCATTGGCTTCGATCAACGTGCCAGGCTGGTATCCTGATGTCCAGACTGATGCAGACTCTTTCGGCGCAGCACTCGAGTAAATAAACTGCACTGCGGCCTTGCGACGATTACTCTCAGTATCCAGTGGCAGTGGCGAATAAAAATACATGCCCGGAGTCGCCAGCGTTTTCTCGTAGAGCCAGCCCAGATCCACCGTGGCTCCCATGTGGCAATGCAGAAGGCCACCCTTGGGCATCCTGCGGGCGATGTTCCATAGCTTCGTTGACTCCATGCGTGCCTTTGCCAACATGAACATCATCCCGGGATACAATTCTTCATCAGCCTCATCACACTGTGCTTGGCGCCAGGTCGCGTTCTGTTCTTCTCGCCGGATCCGATGAACGATGTCGCAGGCCTTTTGGGCTGTTGGTGATAGGGAGCGGCGGAAATCGGTATCTGTAGCAGTACATATTTTCAAATGTTAGAACTATCGGGAGAGGTGCCGTCGGATTTGCTTTTCAATGGCAAAAAAAGAAAAAAAGAAAAAAAGAAATCCACATATGGATTTTGGGCAAATATGTAGTAACTAACCGCTGCGGGTTCCTCTTTCCTGCAATATCAGCGCCTGACGGTTCTGGAGATGCTTCGAGACAACGGAGCTGACATCGTCAGGAATGCCGGATGGGATATTGCTCCCCATGCTGAATGATGGACGATGCAAATTGGAGGCTAAAAAATTGTCGTATGTCGCTATTCTGACTTCGATCGGCTTGCTATTATGGTAGAAAAGCTATGGTTGAGGAAAATGACAGGCAGTTGGATTTTTCTGAGTCTTTGAAACAACCAACTACGCAAAACCGATCACAGGTATTTCCAATCCACTCACAATGCAGTGCCTCAGTAATCAGTAAGATTGGAGGCAGTCGATGCGGGCGCAGGCGGCTGTTTATAGAGAATACAGCGTCGGGGAGCTCCCCATCTGTCATCTGTGGGGTTCAGCTTGTACGTAAGAGTTCTGATGCTCCAAGCGGCTAATCCTTCTCTGGGTTACCGAACGTCCGGGATTTCCAGTTTAGCTGCCCGCTCATCCACATTGTTGTCCTTCCGATTGGTGGTCATCGTTGGGAAGGGCGCATTCAGCACAGGGGACCTTCTTTCCTTTCTGCGGGGTTACATTTTACATTTTGTGGTGAGACGGGAGAATGTTGCGGGGTGATCCGACTCGAAAACAGCTGCCCCGCCATATTTAGTTCGACCCCGCCTGCTGTGTAGCTATGTACAGAACAACAGCAGGAGCTATCATGTATCACTTTTGACATAGAGATCTGTGTCTTGCTATTGGAAGTTTTTGCCGATGGTCGAGAGAAATTACAAGTACTAATATTATCTAACTATATTTGGAAAACGTTCCCCTTTGGCCAAAGCAGGCTCCGAATCACCACAGCGAGTCTACTTGAATGCTCTAGCGGAATAGAGTTATCAGAGTAGAAGCCTAACTCGAATCGAAGCCGCTGTCGTCATCTCATCCGTCTTGCCTCAAACCCCAGCTTTTGCCTTCACGCCTTTGATTAACTTTCCCAAGATAATCTAGCTAGCTACCTAGCAGTGGCGGCGTTCTCCGGAGAGAAGAGTTCGAGAAACACTTCTTTTGCGCATCAGGGTTCGGTACTTGGATTTACAACCCATTACCATTGCAACGCGCCAGCGGTAAGTGGGAGGAGTAAGCTTTGAAAGTAGCTCCGATTGACGTCCAAGAATACCAACAATGCCAACAAACCCATGAAGTCAAATGCCCAAGAACAAAAACCTATGACCTCACTAGCCCCCAAGAACTCTAGCTGATCGCTGGTCTTGACGGTGGAAGGCGAGCTGGGCGTGG
>LDEV01003668.1:0-25507 GCA_001014755.1 Blastomyces silverae
TCCTTCAAGCAGCGCAAGCCGGACCAGCAGATCCTGGAACATGATCGGCGGCGGGCGATTGAGGTGAAGATTTTGGAGGAGAGGGATCGGTTGGAGGAGGCGAATGAGGGGGTGCAGGGGGCGGATAGGTTGGAGGAGGAGGAGATTGAGGAGAGGTTGGATGCGATGCGGAAGAGGTTGGTGGGGGAGTTGGAGGAGGAGTTGAAGGGTGGTGGTGGGGATAGCAGGCGTGGCCAGTATGGTGCGAGGGATGGTGAGAGGGTTGGGGGGGCAAAGAAACAGTTTAAGACCTACCAGGTGCATGAGCTGGCGGAGGCGAAGATTGAGGAGAGCGAGAGGTTGAGGAAGGCTCTGGGAATTAGAGGGGAGGGGGAGCAGGGGGATGAGTGGAGATGGGGTGGCGATGGTGGGAGGAGGCGGGAGAAGAGGGAGGGGGAGAAGGAGAGGGAAAGGGAGAGGGAAAGGGAAAGGGAAAGTGACAGAGCTGGGGATAGAGATGGGTATCGAGACAGGGACCGGAGCCGGGACCGGGATCGAGATCGGGGTAGATCTCGGCGAGACCGGTGAGAGGCAAGGCCGTGTACCTTTTTGTGTTATCTGGATATGAATTTTTGAGGATTATTATTTGGCGCATTAAGGCGTTCTTGCGGGAGGGTCTCCTCTGCTTGTTTTAAGGTGTCAATGCCTTGTTGAAATGGGTAAGAGCGTTTTGAAAATTAAGCTATGCATCAAGAACTGGCATCAAATTTATATGGATTTATTTTTATTTCATGAATAGAGCTCTGTACTATGAAATGTGCAACCGTCATCCCAACCATTTGAAAATAAGCCCTTTTATATGTACGCCCAGAAACGCCAATTGTATAGCTGAAGCCCACTCATAAATATATACAACGGTAGATAAAATAATCCTACTTAATAAACTTCTCAATTACCCACCCATGCTTCCTATCCTTCCTCTGCACCACCTTCTTCGCTGGTAACGGCCACCCCGTGCTTCCAGGATCCCCTTTCAGCATCGGAATAACCCAACACTCGCGCTTATCCGATGTGCCAGCAACAGGTTCGATTTTTCCAATCGGTTTCCCGTATTCGATCAAAGGTGTCCCATGCCCTAGAGCAGAGAGCTGTAGCCCGCTCACAGCCGTCAGGGGGAACATTCGGACCTTGGTGGGGCTATCGGAGATAGCGCTTGGGGCGGATTGTTGGAGATGAGAGTAGATGAGGTATTGTGGAAGTTCTGTGGTTGAAAGTTGTGCGAGGACAGAAGTGGGGTGGATGTATACGGCTTTCTCATCGAGTTCGCTGGTGTATCCGTCGCGGGATGAGAAGAGAGTTAAGTAGGGGACGTCTATGGCTCTACGGGGCTTGCGGGGCATTTCTGGCGGGACGGGAGCCATGTCTGCGCGGATTGCGACATGGTCGATGAAACCTGCGGCGGTGATTTGCTTGAGGGCGCGGAGTTGTTTATCGGTGGGCTCACCGAGGCGTGATTCGAATGGGTTCGTGATATTTGGGTTATTGCTGCGGACGATCTCATAAAGCTGGCGGCGGAGTTGGGAGGCTTCTTTCATTGCGTTGGGGCGGAGGAACATTTGGGAAGAGAAGGAGTCGCCATCTGGTGCGTATGCGTACGCGCATACGGCTGCGAGGGACTTCAGGGCGTCGGATTTATCGTCGTATTTGCTGAGGATACGGCGGGCGCGGTTATAATCTTTCCGTCGCATTTCTCTCGCAGTATCCTCGAGCCTATCCGCGTTTGTGTAAATTTTTTTCTCCTCGTCATCTCCCTTCTGCGTGGGGTTGAGATCGAGTTGGTTTTCCTGGATGAAGAGGTCCGATACTGCAAGCGCAGAAACCAAAGCTACGACGTAGGGCATACAACCGTGCTGATGGCCGATTTGAAGCATCTTGCCAAACCTTGGGGAAAGTGGGTAAAGACTAAGATGGCGGCCCGTGTCAGTGACCTGGCCATCCAAGGAAAGGGCTCCAAGGTTCCGCAGTAATTTTTCCGCTTTCGCAAGACTCGTTCGATTTGGCGGAGTTGGAAAGGGGAAGTTGATAACATGGTGAAGCCCCATGCTCTTCATCTGCAAGACAACTCCTTCGATTGGCGTCCGCAAGATTTCCGGCTGGGTATACTCTTCGAATTCACCTTCAAAAACAGCGGAGGAGTAAAGTCGGTAGCAATGTCCAGGGCCTGTTCTTCCAGCTCGCCCGGCCCGCTGGCTAGCACTGGCTTTGCTTATCCATCCGATCTGGAAACTCTGAACTCCAGTTGAAACGTCGTATTGCTTCTCCTTGGAGCGGCCGCAGTCAAATACATATCTGATGCCGGGAATCGTCAAACTTGTCTCTGCCACATTGGTGGCCAAGACAATGAGACGGGAACCCTCCGGCACGGACTCAAACACCTTCATCTGTTCCTTCGTAGGAAGCTGGGAGTAAAGAGGCAAGACGTGGACTTTTGTTCCTGAATCAACGGCGCCTTCTTCATGGTCAAAGTCGTCATCGTCATTTTCATCATTGTCTAATCCTATGATCTCAATGTCGCTGTTGTCACCATCATCCATCGTCGCTAATGTTGTTCCAAGTTCAATATCCTCAGCTTCTAGGGGGGCTTCCACTGCCGAAAGCTTAACCTTACCCCGGAAAGGATCAGTGTCATGCGTAGACCTGAAGGTCTGTTTAAGACGCTTGGCTAAATCCTTAATCTCCGCTTGCCCTGTCAAAAAAACAAGAAATGCTCCCGGCGGCAACTTCCTATGTCCCTTGGAGACTTTTCTGAAAGCCTCTTCAACATAGTCGCGATGCGTGCGGCGTGAAAAATGGATCGTGACAGGGTATTGACGTCCTTCGGCTTGGACTAATGGAGGCCGTCCTTGCCGGAAGAGATTTTCATTTTGGAGGAAGTCCGATATACGTAGTGTAGCAGACATAATAACTAGCTTGAGTGGCTTTGTAGACGGGTTTTCCGCGTGCATGGTCTTCCTTAGATCAACTATTCTGCTGACCATACCAATGAGAATGTCTGTGTTAACACTCCTTTCGTGAGCCTCGTCAATAATAATTATCGAATACTTGGAAAGCGAGAAATCCTGGGCGATTTCTCTTATCAAGACACCATCTGTCATGAATTTTATAGCTGTTTTGCTTGACACTGTGCTATCGAATCGAATCTGGTACGAAACTTGGTCTGAAAATTGGCCTAGCTCATCGGCAACTCGCTTCGCCATACTGACCGCTGCGACTCGTCTCGGTTGAGTTATTCCGATCATTCCCGGATTGGGGCTTTCAGGGTTTCCATAACCTGCTTCGAAGAGGAACTGCGGTAGCTGTGTAGTTTTACCACTTCCAGTAGCGCCCCAGATGACAACTGAAGGGTTATTATGGATAGCTTCCATAATTTTTTGTTCCTCCCCAACAACGGGTAGGCCGAGACGGGATGCCTGTATGTCCTCAGGCCGATTTACTTGGACGGCGAAGGCCTTTCTATTCGGATCTCCTTTTGGTATTTGCAATTCAGCAGGCAAAGGTTCGTCCTCGACCGGGCGCGACGTCGCTGGCTTTTCTGGCTGGGCAACAGAAATTGGAGGAGGAGGAGCATGTTCTGTGGGTTTAAAGCCAATCGCGTCGTTTATTTGCTGTACCGCCCATGCTTTAAATGCTGAATTTCGTGGTCGAATTATTGTGTGCTCGCCGGGGTCGTCATCGGAACTTGAAGACTGGTCATTCTCTTCGTCATCTTCATCATTCTCACTATCGCTTTGTCCTGATCCTATATCGCTTCCAGAGCCAATATCTTCATCATCGCTCGTATCACTACCGGAATATTCTAAGTCTTCTGTTGCATCATTGGTTCCATCGCTTTCGAATCCATCCCAGGCAGGCTCCTCTGTTATAGGCTTTGGTTTTGGGGCACGTTTCCGCTTCTTCATGACAGGAAACCCGTCTTCTCCGAGTTCCAAGGGTCGCTTTAAGCCACTTCCAATAGCCAACTTTCCAGGCCCAGCAGTATTACTAGTGGTACTAGAAGTCGCATTGGTAGAGGTGGACAATGCCGACTTGATCGGCCCGGTCTCGTTTAGCTTATTGTCTGAGGCGTGCGCTTGTTGGACGGAGTTGTCACCATCTTCACTTTTCGTCACTGAGAATCGAGCATTTTTTCCTTTCTGTTTCCCTAGATTTCGAGAACTTTGTAATTGACTGGTATCTATTTTTGCGTCCGCGAGCTTTTTGAGAAGTATAAGATTTTCATCCTTCTTTAATTTGGTTTCCTGTGGCGAGAAGTTAGTATTTTACGGAATGAAAACACATAAGGAAGAGGATTTATTATACATACAATATACTTATCAAGTCTCTTTTGCTTTTTGCCAGAAATCTTGGGTTGCTGCGCTCGCAGTTCTTCTCTCAACTTCCGCCGCCGCTCCTCCTTCTCCGACTTGGGGACTGGCGCAAGCTCGATGACATTGGTATCTTGCTGGGGAGGGGGATTGGTTTCCTTTAGTTTATTTTTATGTTTCCGCTGTCTAGGGACGAATTTTGGCATTTTGTCGGCAGCGGGAAAGCTAGTAATATGAGCTTCCGGCGACTGAGCACTTTCTGATTCTCCGGTTTGATGCCGCAGAGAAATTTATTTAGCAGCAATTCTGCCGCAGAAAGCGGTGAAGGCACAGCTCCATCTCCGCTCATCGTTCCACCGCAAACCACCGCAGAAGCACCGATTCAGAAGGAAATAATTGTATTTTGTTATTATTTTTTTTGCGTCTGTACTCTATCCCCGTATATTCTTCTCATCCATTGCATTGCTATGTCCTCTCTTTCAATCCCTCCCAATGCCCAGCTTGAGGAGATGATGCGGGGTGCTGGCCCGGTGCCAGACCAAACCAATCTACCATTTCCAGCTTCCACAAGACAGGCTGCCGGGATGTTAGGCGGAGTGTCAACAGAAGTGATGTCAGTGTCATTTTCTGACAAAATTATGGTGACAATATCTCAAAATGGCAAACTGGGGCAATGGGTATGAACCAATCCAAACCCAGCCATCGATATATCAATACTGATCTTCCCAGCTGCACGTACCCTTAGAAAATTCGAATCCTGGGACTGACGGCTATCATACTCTTCCAAATCCAAACGAAGACGGGCTCCTCCCGCTACCGAATTTTACTGCGACATCCGTCCTTGGTGCTCGCGGAACTCAACGAGAAACTGTTGGCCAGCTCTACGCATGCCAGATTGCGACTGCAATCGCGACTAAAAACCCAAATGAAAAAAGGCTTCTTGTTGTGGGCTTGGGTCTAGAACAGCCTGATCTTGATCGTGATATCTTCTTTGGTGTCATAGATCTTGTATTAAAGTGCATATGAGTCTGAGGAAATATGTTGTCCCACCCACCAGATGGACATGATCCACTCGCGTTTTCCGCAAGGCTGTCCAGCCATTGTTCTAGGCAGACCGTAAGAGGCAGGGAGTAAGCGCGGCCGGCAGAATTCTGAGCATTTTACAGCAACATATTGGGTTGGTGACGTTCCATTTGACGACGGCTTTCTGTATTTCCGCACGTATATTGCTCACCACTGAGAGGCTTCTTTTCTTCTCTGCCTTGGCGGCCAAAGCGTACTCTGTGATCCTCATCATAGGGGCGTTAACAGGAGATTTATCGATGCCGTTATCATTTCCCCCTCGAGACTACCATCGCTAGGCGCATGCGCACGTGTGTTGCTTGACGAGTTACAGCCATCTATTTATTGGCAGGCTCCATACTTGGTCGCATATACACCATTTTCACGGATTTCTAGAGCTAGCAATTCTCCTGGGGATCCCGTATTCACTTAGTGATGAAACAATATCCATTCCTTGGCCCTCTCCAACTTGAATCGATTCGTTTAATTTTAATTTGGAATCATATATATATACCCAGGCTGTTTGTTTTTCCAACTAGCATTTTTTTCAATGAAATTTATGTACCTATTTAAACCCAGGAAACTAGCAACTATACCCCGTAGTCCCCGCGGGGCTATTTCCGACAATTAAATGCGCACATTAGACATGTTCAGCTATCATACTCTGTACATGTATTCATTGTAGTATGCTATTAATATAGTCTCACATAAAGGAGGCCGACCTCGGGATGCTGCTCCACCTTCCCTTTTTCTCCTCATAGCAAGTCACCTGATGCCACACACTCCATCCATCTTGAGCCCCTGAACAAGCCAGACTCAGACTCATTAGGACATGAGCGTGGAGGTAGCAGGGGTATGACTTCTGTCTGAGGCGCGCCAAAAACTCCTATCGTTGTACATGTACATGTACATGTACCTATTGCTGGTGGCAACTGACGTCTGGACACAAGAAAAGAACAATGGTCTTGACTAGGGAATAAACTTGGCCGAGCAGGTCTTCAGGAAGACCAGTACTGATAATTAAGTTACAGAAGCCGGTGAGCTTATTTCAACCATCCGAAAATCGAATTTGTCGATACTGTTCATTGACCTTCTTCTACAGGACTCTATATCATGATGGCCCAACATCGTCGTCACAAACTTTCCCTAGAGGGATGTATCTCTACTCCAACACCCCCGTCCCTAGGCCCAGAGGAGAGCAGGGAGGCGCGAACCCTGTTCAACACTCTGATCGAATACATGCCCGATCGAATAGCTAACAATCGCTACAAGCCCGTAGCTCTCATAAGTGCAACATTTGAACATGTTAAATCCACTGACGGGTTCCTTGATTATTTCTTTACATACATTTATGGTAGCGTCACTCCGGAAGAAGAACATAGAGCTGGTTCCGGTTTTCATCAAGCATTCGCCTACTTTCGCGATTTCTCATCGTGGAATTCGGAGCGCAGAGGAGAAGCTGTGGTTGCCATGGATAAATTCGCCGAATATATGATTGATAATTTTTTCATGCCGCGTCAGTTGGCTTTTCTCTTTTCCATTCTTTCGAACTCCAAAATTAACTTCTGCCATATAGTTCGAGCCTCCTCCGTCAAAACGCCGCAGCCCACACCTACATCACTGTCTTCGAAACAATCTACACCGATTGGTACGAGAAACCGTGTGTCGAAGTTACGACAAGAATGCCTTTCCCGCGACCACCACCGCTGTGTGGTGTCTCGAAAGTTTGATAGAGCTGAAGTCAAGAAGCGGTTTGACGCGAATGAGGATAGCACAGATGATGACGGGAAACCTTTGAAGGATCTAAATAACGATGAATTTGAATATCTAGAAGTTGCCCACATAATCCCTCACACACTCACATCCATTTCTCCTGAAGACTCACAATTAGTATGTTATCCCCTAGTAACGGATAGTTGCTATGCTTCTCTAATTTGTTCATTAGAGTGAGTCGAAACAGGCGTCACATCACATTCTAAAAATATTTGATCCGGATGTTATCTATCTCATCGAAGGCGAGGATATTGATAGCCCAAAAAATGCGTTGACACTAACACAGAAGTATCATCGGCTTTTCGGAGAATTTGAGATATATTTTGAGCCCACTGATGAGAAGTACAAATATAAAATCAGCACAACCGAAGAGAGGCCCTTCCTGCGCGACTCATTGTTCCCAGTCGTTCGCCAGTTTTACCTAAGCCCCGAACATACTATTGATCCACCCTCACCTCAGCTCCTTGCAGTCCATCGTGCTGTAGCACGCATTCTGAAACTAAGCGGTGCGGGTGAATACATAGAAAACATACTTCGAGAAATGGAGGATCCTTGCGTGGAGGCGGATGGATCAAAGAGTTTGGAACGATTCCTAAACTGGGGCTTAAAGGGTTGGCTTAGCCTCGTTCGCTCAGGAATAGTTGCGCATTGATCATAGCCTCAAGACACTTGCAAGAGTGGAACCGCACCTGTATGAGCCTGGATTTGCTCCACCTGGGCCATCCCTCTGTGCACGGATGTGTGTCACTTTACACATTCTGATGTGATGAAATTCAATTTGTTTGCCGAAATTGAGGATTCAAGACGTTCTCTGTGGATTACAATGAAATTCAATCATTTAGCATCTAAATAAAAGAGATACTATGTACATACAAAGTTCATACATCTTCAAAATCAGAAAACCTTTTCAAAATCCTCTCCCCATCCAGAAATACGCTCCATTGAAACTATATAAGGACCACCTTTTATAAAAAACAGGTGGGCTTCAGTAACCTTTCGCTCTCGGTCCCAGCGGAATTGAATATCTACAAAAGTCCCACTCTTCATTGTGCTTCCCTTTAGCCACAATGAAAGAACTAATAAGTGTGTTCGATTCCCGCTGCGCTCGCCTTTCTAGTCGAAAATATTGACAAATCCCGGGGTTTGCCAGTTGTAAAAGTTGACATACTCTCGGGTGACAGTGACACATTCTGCAGGGGCTATCTTGCATTGGGATATGCAACAACGCATGCCCACCAGCAGAAAACCAACACTTAGATTGAAAAAATTACATGATGTCAAGCCTCTGTCAAGAGCCACCAGCCAACTTTCGGATTAAAGTTCTTGCCGCCAAGAATTACCCAAAAAGGAATGGGGTGTTGAGCATACACGAGTTGCCCCGCCGCATGTGACTAAGCGTATAACTATCCTCTAATAATAGACAAATTCTAGCGCTTAGGCGTCTATCTCTCCCAAACAGGAAATTCGGGGCGCGCATCTCACGCGTTGAAAGAGGACGACGACGACGAAGTGTCTGGATTTTGGCCATATCGAAAAAGCCTGGGTCAAAGAAATTGTTTACATCGAAGGACTTTTCTTCCGGCTCCGCGATCATGCCCTACCAACCTCCGCATGGTGGGCAATACCCCCCCAGCCCTCTCTACCCTCACCATTCACCACCGTTCCAAGCGCAACAACAGCAACAACAGCAACCCCGAATACCTCCACCTCAACATCAGGATGATTTTGGCCTAAATACTGCCTATTCAGCGTATCCTAAGCCTCCCGTCCACCCCCAGGTCATCTTACCCGCGCCTCCCTACACACCACAACAATATTCACCCCATCCGCAACAGCAACCACTGAACCAACCTCCAAATTATGCGCCTCGACCTATCCAAGCTCGCCCTCCACCCTCCGCCAACAATGCGCCTCTTCACTATGGCGGAGTTCCGTCCCCGCAATACTATCCCGCCCAAAGTCAGCCCGAAATATATCCATCATCGCAGCAATTTTCCGCTCAACAACCCCTACTATCACAGTCACAACTACAACCCCAACCCTCGTCCTATCCCCCACCTCCCCATATGTATCCTCAGGTCGTCATACCTCATCAGCCCATTTTACATCAACATAGGGCAGTGAGCGCTGCGCAACAGCCCAGCACGTCAGTCCCGAAATCTCAACTAAAAAAATCGCAATCCCTAAAGCACATGCGTTCTAAATCCCCGGTTAAGATGCCACAGCCTCATCTGCTCCCCGCGGCCTCTGGAAAGCCGGCAATTGATTGTCATGTGCTACTCTTGTCGCTAGCAGATGAGTATATTGATGCAGCGCACAGCCAGGGGACGGCACTCGCAGTTGCGCGGGAAGAGGCTGAGACAGATGAATATTATAAGCTGATCGCGACGGGATTGGCATGCCTGGAAGCAGTGCTGAAGGTTGGACTCCCTACGTTTTACTCGTACATGCGTGATGCAGGTGCGTATAGCATAATATAGAGTATAACTAACTTTGTCAAGACCTGGAAATTACCGCCGCGAACGGAAGCCCTGGTGCGGCTGCGGTATGCCCGAATATTGTACGAAGAGACAGAGAACGACTCCGAAGCGGAGATTGTACTCAGTAAAGGGGTATGCTACCAGATGTCTTGTCCCTGAACTATCCAGGGCTAACTTAGTTATTTTAGGTTGATTTATGTGAAAGCGTCAGCTAGGCCTCCGCTGAAAAATCGGTTTGCTCCTGTACTAATTTTGTGAATCAGAACCGCATGTACGATTTGAAATATTGTATGCAACAACTCCTAGCCCGCATATTATATAAATCCAACCCAAAGGCTGCAATGAAACACGTGGATGGAGTCATCCGTGACGTTGAAGGGTGAGTCTGGACAGCTGCTATCCCTAAAACTATAGCATACTGACCGCAACACCTGGGCAGCTATCGCCATACTGCTTGGGAGTATGCATTCCGCTTACTTCGAGTGACCCTCTCACTTTCATCCCCCGCACAGCAAGACACTGCAGCCGCGTTACAAAACCTACAAAAAATCTCCTCACTCGCTAGTCGCAACGGTGACAAGGCTATTTTTGTTGTTTCAGCAGTAATCGAAGCTTTGGTACGCCTCCAACATTCGTCAGGCCATGATTCGATTGAGCAGGCACAGCGTGCCTTAGCCACTGCTAGGAGCTACCAGCTCGACAACAAGGTGCTCGACATCCCACAAATAAGCACAATGATTCAGATGATGGATATTTGCTGTAGCCTGCTCGAGTATGACGTGAAGCAATCATCAGAAAAGCTTCAGATAATGCAGAAAGTAATGGATCAGAAGATTGATGATCCTCACTGGCAAAATGATGGGAGCTTTTCGGTACCTCTCAGCCGTAAAACTATATCACCCTCAACCGTGGAGCCAACGGATATACTACAAGTCGAGAGTGGAAATGTATTATTGACGCTGCGCTGGCTTCCTGAGCATGATCTTTATGCTCTTTGCTATTTCCTCAGCTCAGTTACACTGACTGCGAAGAATTCGCATGACGGGCACAAGGCTGAGAAGTATCTTAATGAGGGCCTAAAGATGATACAGAGTGAGTTATAAATCTCCCTTGGCGTTCCATGAGAGTTACGCTGACTCGATTATAGGTAGCTTTAAAAGCCCACAGGAAATTCCCGAATCATTATCGTACGCTACTTCAAGGATTGCATGGCGACGGTCTTTATATTGCAATATGCTCTTGCAATTAATCTTCCTTGCTTGCGCCCGAACAGATTGGACACTGGCTCGCCAGACACTAAAAGAGTTAAAGTCAACCGTCTCCGAGTTAGAAGGTACAATAGATGAAGCAACCACGTGCCTCATAGAGTATGCAAGCGGCATCATATCCCAGGGAACAGGCGATCTGAAGACGGCGCTCGCAACATTCCAACTACCTATCTTTGCCCTTAATCACTCTACCAGTAAATCTGCCCGCAACGACCCTCGCCGGGACACAGCCATTCTCGCCGCTCTCAATTCCGCGCTTATATTGCGCGATCCATCCCGCCCCTCTCACTCCCACTCCGCCGCCTCCAAAGTCCTTTCTACAATCGAACCATACTGCCGCACCAGCCCTAACAGATACATCCAAGCCGCCTATTTCCTAATCTCAGCAACAACACACACTGAATCCACAATCCAAACCAAACACGATCTACATCATTCTCTTCAGGCCGCCATAGCAATCGGTAACAGCCAGGTAACCTGCATTGCACTTACATTCATGAGCTGGAAATACTTCCGCGGCGTCGTCGGCGCACAATCGGAGAAAAGCGCCAGGGCCGCGAGAGCAATGGCGGGAAAGGCAGATGATAAGTTGTGGATTAGCGTTACGGGGGATCTATTGGCGGCCACGTTGGACTCGCAAGGGAAATCCAGAGAGGCTCATGCCACTCGTGAGCAAGCAGATGTTGCGCTTCTGGGTTTGCCGCCCGTGCTGAAGAAGATGAAATCGAATTTATCGGCTAATAGCAATAATGCTCACGGTTAGGGCGGCAGTAGTGGTGGATGATCGCCGCCGGAAATGATCGTGAAGGCAGTAGAGATTTGATTAAGATTACTACCAGATACCCCGGATTATGATTTTGTCTTAGTCTTGTTAATTTTCTATTTTGTGACATGTTGACGACACTGCTCACATACATGACTGGCGTTTTTGTGGAACTGGAATTAGATATTATCCTGGGCAATCCGGTTTGGGGGTGCGAGGTGATGATCCTGCCCACCATCCCTTTGGCCCCCTTCTCGTTATCTTCTCCGTGAGATTTCTAGAATTTTGCGAACTATTTCGTACTTTTCCGCGCTTGAATCCCAGAGGAATTAAATGTTATTTTCCGGAGTTTTCTCATGTTACGCTATCTTCCTCCTGCGCTAAAATATCCTTGGTTCATAACAACAACGATTAGTAGGATGGGCTACACATCTAAAGCAACCCCCTGGTTTAAACGTAAACTATCATTCTTCCGTAGGGAGGATGTGAGCATGGCCAACACCGTGACGCACATTATCTGATTAGACCCTGATTGCCAACATAACAGAGGGACGAAGGTAAGGATTGGATAGTAAGGTGCCAAAGGCTCAAGAAGGGAATGACTACAAAGAGAAAAGAGAGAACGAAGATATGCTCTGTGTACTTGCTTAAACGGGGAAAATAAAAGCTAGCATCTAAAGATAGCTAGCAAAGAAATTTCAATCAATCAATCGAACACTGATTTATAGCCCGCCTCTTTCTGTTTATTTCCATTTGATATTAATCATTTTCTCGTAATTTGGAAAATGAGAATGGAAGATGAGAAAAAGTAAAAAGGCAAAAAGGAAAACTCCAACACGCCGAGACAAATTGCTGGCAGAACTATAGTTTGCCAGATGCCTCCAGCCCGCTCCCAATAACGCCCAAAATGAAGGATGAAAAAACAAGTGCCATACCCGACCCAGACGACCGACCAATGCATGCCAAAGTGAAAAAGAAACAAAGGTGAAAGGTTGAAAAAGCAAAAGCGGGGAGGGGGTAGCAAAAATGAGTCTATATACAAACTTCCCCGCTCCACTTCATTCCCACACAAAAAAAAAAAACTTGTCCTGGGATATCGGTAGCGCCAGATTTATCCTAAACCTGCCCATGCCCCCCGAATCCGGCGAGCTAATTGTATATCCTTTTGCATGATGGTGACCCGCTTGGCATGTATAGCGCATAGATTTGTGTCCTCGAATAGGTGGACGAGAAACGCTTCTGCGGCTTCTTGTAAAGCCTGGATGGCCTGGGACTGCCATCGTAGTTCCTCACCGACGCCAGCTGGCAGGAGGTCGACAGCTACTTCACGAACGAGGCGCGCAAATGGGAGCTTGAGGAGGAGGAGGTCCCAGGACTTTTGGTAGCGGCGGATTTCTTTGAGGGCGAGGGTGCCGGGTTTGTACCGATGGCGGCGCCGGAGAGGAAGAGGGTCGCCAGCTACATCGGGACCAGATAATGTTTAGTTTATAAGTTTACAAAATAGAAAAGAGGAGATAGCGTAAAACACACGTTGTATATCAGTATTCCGCGCTCGTGCACTGGCTCCGCCCCTTCCACCCCCGCTTCCCCGGCCTTTCCCTCGTGTACTTCCCCCCCTCGACGACGGCCCCGCGACAGCTGCATCTGACCTCGAGCCAACTCCCCCACCAATTGTCCTTCGTGTCTGTGGGCTACCTGCTGGTAATGTTTTCCCGCCGCGCCCCCTTGGAGCCATGATTTTCCCGAATCAGTGCAGTGAATCGAGTCCTGAGCGAAATGCGCCGGGGGTTGAAAGGAGCCCTTCCGTGCGCGCAATGCGGATTTATTTGCAGCGGATGAATGTACGGGCAATTGGGCAAACTGTAATGGACCTCTGGCCACCTGTTTGATCAGTCGGGAGCTGGTGACTATTCAATACTTTTCAGTTCGGAGCTATCGTAGATGGTATAGATCCGGTCCGCGGTAATGTTTTTCTGCTTTTGTGAGATTGGGGATTGGTTCACAGTTGGAAATTGCTCAATTCTAGGAATTAAAAGAGAGGCGATAATGTACTCCGTATATAGAATTGTCGTAGACGCAAACTATCATCAAGGGGTCAAGAGAAGAGAAAACCGTGTGGCTTGAGAGAGAATAAAAATATATGGGGAGGTTGGGAGCGGCGAATGACGCGCTCTGATTGGCTGGAGGCTGGCACTTTACGCGTGAGACAGACGCGGGAAGGCGCGCTAGTCTTAAAAGGGGCGTGGAACGCCAAGCATCGGACATGGAGTATCTATTATTCCGAAGTACCTGATTATGTCAGCAGCCAATTACCTCATCTCTAAAAATGGCAACAGGAATAGTTAGATCGCAACCTCGCCGTGTCGAAGCCGAAAGGACAACTTGACAACTAATCGATATTCCCATCACAATTGTTATTTGGAGAAAGTAACTCGTTTCCACATGCGACGTAAATTTCCCCGGGACTTGTCCATTATCTCTTTCCTATAGCAGAGACGTACACGGGACAGATAGACGACATCTCCAACCTCCGAATTCCGGATACCCAATGGCCGCTATCTGGGGTAACGGGCGCCCAGGAGGAGGGGCCCAATTCCCCTTAGAGCAATGGTTCTTTGAGATGCCGGTCTGCACGCGATGGTGGACAGCTGCCACTCTAGCCACCTCTGTCTTGGTACAGTGCGGCGTTATCACTCCGTTTCAGCTCTTCTACAGCTTTCGCGCTGTATATGCCAAGTCCCAGGTAAGCAATCCCCCCCCTTCCCCGCTTGTTATATCTTCCATACGTACAGTTCTAATACCTTTGATTGTCATTTAATAGTACTGGCGACTCATTACAACATTCATCTACTTCGGGCCCCTTAACCTAGACCTCCTGTTCCGCGTCTTTTTCCTCCAAAGGTACTCGCGCCTCATAGAAGAAGCGACCGGCCATACCTCAGCCGATTTCGCGTGGCTACTCCTATACGCCACTTCTTTCCTCCTCCTACTATCCCCATTACTCTCACTCCCCTTTTTAGGCTCAGCTCTCTCCTCAAGCCTAGTCTACATATGGAGCCGACGGAATCCAGAAACAAGACTGCATTTGCTAGGCCTGCTAGCTATTTCCGCGCCATACCTTCCATGGGTCCTAATCGCATTTAGCCTTGTCGTGCATGGGGTCATTCCGAGAGACGAAATCTGCGGCGTCGTCGTGGGTCATATCTGGTATTTCTTTTCAGATGTCTACCCTTCACTTCATGGTGGACACAGGCCGCTTGACCCGCCTGCCTGGTGGAGACGAATGTTCGAAGGAAGATGACCACGAATAGAACCCACCAGTTCCCGCTTAATGCCGATAATGACAAATGACACAGCCTGCCCCGACAAAGGTTATATATGAATTCAAAATAGCCTACCTCGCGTCCACGCGTCCGGTGAAGGCTTTGAGATTCATTGTCTTCAATATACAACAGCATTCGACAAGTCCAGTACCAACAATTATCAAATTGGAATACCGCCACTGCGCGGAGAGCAAACAAAAAAGAATATTCCAAACTAGGCAGCATGCATTACCACAGGACGAAAGATCGTTTCGGGTGCTTCTCGTTTCTGCAAATTTGGGATAGCGCATCGATTCTAGACAGCTGGAGAATAGCAGCAAGGGATCAAGTTTCATGAGCAAATTTTATGGATGTATATTTTTTCTCCTTCCCTTTTCTAGCCTCTGTTTCTTTCACTACATTTTCATGCTTCTGTGATATCCTCTAGATTCCTATGATATTTTCTCTCCTTTGTTTCTATCATTCTTGGGCGTCTACATTGGGAATAAGGCAAATTATCAGCGTCGTTTTGATAACTAGTTACTTTTTTGTTGTTGGTCGTCTTGTCGCTACGCATCTACCTAAACCTTCTAACAGACCCGATTGGTCAGCCATATACTGGCACCGTACGCTTTCTATTCATGAGCGCCTTCCATATTTCCACAATCGGGGCCATGACTTATTGTGGGCATTAACGAAGATTCCGAAGAATCTAAGATATATTAATAATATTTCAGAAAACTTATAAGATTGTGAGTTCCCGGGTTAGCACCTATTCAACTGCCCTGCAGCGAATAGTGAACATTGATTCCTGCTCAATATGGTGAACCAGGTATTTCACCCTTAATCTCCTTGCTAAATGCATTGCCTACAATTCCAATAACTCCACCTTTTAACGAAACGCCCGGACACAGCACCCCTAACACTAATCCAGCTTATGAGGCTAGTGACACCCACAACGTAGTGGTTTGGCATAGCTTCAACCTGACCAAATGAATCTTTCAAAGAGTGAGGCCGGGTCCTTCGCGCTGGATTTGACCGGTTGTCCGCAATTAACCAAATAAGCAGCACCACGATGGCGGGTTATAGAAGCGTGGGATCGTATCCTCGGAAATTTGCACCAGGGCGCCATCCAACCGAATCTAAGTTTTACTTTACTCCGAGGAGGAGCACTTCTCGCCGATTAAAACCTTATGGCGTTGTTCGCATGCCACTTTACTCTCCTCAAATTTCCTGTCAAATACAAAAATTTGACGAACGCGTGCTGAAAGCTGAGCAATGGACTCAAATTGGCCGTGCCAGCAGTCAAAAATAATGCCGTCGATAGGACTATCACGATCCAAAACCGGGAATTCGCCTTCAATAAGCCTATCCACCTGGTCAACCCCATCCAGTTCTGCGTAAAGCTCCGTGCCTCTGCTCATATACCAAAAGATCGAACCTAGAGCAAATTGCTCGGTGACTGGGCCCGCGATGCCATAAGTTCCGCCGCCAATTAGCTGCCCAACTTTATAAGCGTGTACGTATGGCTCCATCCCAACCTCCAGGCCGTCTCCGATTTTGAGTGCAAAGTCGAGGTCGATCAGTTTGAGCTGATCTTGGTTATCAAGGAGGATGTTTCGGGGGTTAAGATCTCCGTGTGCATAACCCACAGACTCCAAGCAAGCTACAGCTTCTGAGAGTTGCAGCATCCACTGAAGGACAGGGCGCGGTTTGTCAATCATGCTCACGCGTTCGTAGAGTGTGCCGTTTTTGAATAATTGCATGTAGGTAACATCGGGAACACAAAGAAACGGATGTAAAATATAAGGGCATGGCGCTTGATTTAACAACTCGAAGATGGACTGCTCGTGGCGGAGATTTTCACCATCACGCTTGAACGACACCTTCGCAGCAATGTCTTCGGTAATAGATAGCACAACGGAACGCCCTCCTACACCAAAGATTGTGGAACCGGGGCACGTCGTAAGCAGGTGCTGGATTATGGGATTTAGGTCTTCTGGTTCTATTGGCGAGCCCGCGTTACGGGACAGAATAGGGGTGAGGCGGCACAGGGTCTCATACGTCCAGCAGAGTCCAACCATACTGAATACTGAGCTGTGTGGGTAAATTGAAAGTCGTTCAAGTTGATCGTTGAGGAGCCAGACATCGAGAAGTTATTCAATGTTGTAGTTAACTACAAAGTATGTAACTAACATATTTTCCCACTTTCTGAGACACTGAATCACATGATATAGTATAGTTTTGAAACACCAACCCTGGAATTAAAAAAGAATACAACTTCAACCTCATTCATTCAAGTTAGATATCTAGATACATAGATTTGTTGGGTATCTGAGTGGTTGTATTGGTTGCTATCTACTCGGGGCTAATACAGTGGTGCGGGGCGCTAGTCCGGACGAGATTCTCTGAGTAGTTAGCTGAGTCAGCATCTATAATATTAGTCATCAACCAGAATTCTACAGAGTACTTATTCTTCTTTTTCTTTTCTGAGGCTATAGTAGATAAATATATATTATTTCTAGTTACTTTAGAGTCTGTGTATAATATCTGAATATAGCTTACATCTCTATATTAATATTCAGAATCAGTAGATAAGTGCCTCTCTGATGAGATCAATTGATATCCTGATTTAGTAACCTCAGAAAGCGGCCCCGTGAAATACGTTACTCCGTCCCGTCCTTTCCACCTATTGCACTAACTACTTCTGGACTAGATAATTTATACAAACATTCTGCCAACGTCGTCTCAGGAGGTTGTTCCTATAGCATATCATAAATAGTATTCTTTCTCTATTCTAGTCAACAAACACTATCCTCGTGCAGCACCTCATGGTAGCAAGTCTCCTTCAATTCAGCTAGGCTTCTTCCTTCTTTTCCCACTTATTGAATGAACCGGCCACGCGGACCCATTTTTGCTGTGCAATGCAATTACGACACGGCTCTCTCTTCAAGTTGCTCGCAAGATGAACGACTTCCGGAACCCCCCCCGTCTTGCATGGGGTTTCCCCGCATGGGACGTTTGAGGGTCTTTCAACCCGATCACCACATTTCATGTTGTCTGTTGTGATATGGATCTCGCACATAACCTAAACAGATAAAAAATCAGACATCTCTCTGCAGCTAGAGTCCTCAGGAATGAGACGGACTTACTGTTATAGCAAGAAAGAGGCAGGAAAGAGACAAAGGTACTTCGATATGGACGGAAGGATTGGTTAAATCTAACACGATACTTCTTAGCTCTATTCACACGCGTTGTCAACAAAGGTGACCGTCATACCGTCGGTAAAGTTTGCGGTTCTGGTTTCTATGCTTCTGGTGGAGACTATAATTCTGATCTTGTGAATTTGAATCATCCACTGGGTTCGGGCGCATTTATAGAGGGAGTTCAGCACTGGCATCTAGGATCTTTGCACCCCCTCGACAGGCCATCGGCAGGGCATCATGGACTGATGTTTCATTTGCTTTTCATTCTGAAATGCACATCTAACTACGTGTGTACTGTACGTTCTATCCGATTGGGCAAATGACTCTGTCCAACAGACGACGACGACGACGTGATTTTCCATAACCAAGATGAAAGGACGAAATTTGCCACAAGCAGTCCATGAGATCCTATCTTCATTCATACCCATGTAAGCAGGCCTGTGGGCGAAGGAGGCAAGCAGAGCTCACTGTTTTAATCTTTGTATTAAGCGCATCCTCTTTGAAGAAGAGGTTTCAATATCACTCGTCTTAAACATGTCATATCTTCACATCCAGTTGTCATTGAAATTTGAGTAGCTCAAAGGAAAGCACAAAGATATGTAAGAAATTCGGATTTCTTATCTTTGTATTGATTGAAGGAGTGTTTGAGGATAAGTGTATTGAATATTTGTAAGAGAGGAGGAGCAGGCTTCAAGATGAATGAATACTGTTGCAGATGAAGAGATATATAGCTGCAAAAGTCATGAAACGCATTGCATTTGCAAGAAACAAGAATGTTCTTCCCAGCAGATCTGATCTGAAACTAACTAGAATCAGAGATAAATACTCCGTATAAAAAGGTTTCATTTTATTGAAAATGAATAGTTATGTGTTGGAGGTCGTGTAATGCCTGCTTGCTTGAAGTATGCTAGCTCCAGGGGAAGTTATATAGATTACATAAGCCAACCCGAACGGTGGTGCCAACTTTTGAATGGGGGTGTTGCCATGGGTCGGGCAAGTCCGGAACGCTGAGCTGTTTTGCCGGCCGAAGTTGGCAACCCATGCAACTCCGTTATGTTTGTGAAACAAAACACGAGTAAGAGGGGGAAACATCAAAAATCAAAGGCAGACAGACAAACAGGCAAGGAGTCAAAACACATCAAAAATATATATCACTAGTAGTTACAGTGTTAGAAATGCTTGAAACAATGAAACTAACAGAGCAGCATTCATTTAGAAGATTCATAAGCCACCGCTGGAACGCAAGTCCAATCAAGCAATAATAATAGGACAGAAATGCTAATTAACAACTTGTAGTTTTATATCGAAAGTGGGAATGAAGAATGAAAGACCAAAAAAAAAGAAAAAAGATAAAGAGCAGAAAAGGGGTGCAGAGTTAGTGTTGTTCTGGTGTCGCTAATAGCTTCATTATATCTAGACGACGGGAACCGAAATGAGGATAATGATAATGCTGCTGGTTGGATGTTGATTTATCACTTTTACAGTTCTAAAAAGGGAAATGGCTTTCGTTCAGGTGTGTGTCCGGTTAAACAAAATGAAATGTAATGGGTAAGCAAGCTGTTTGGTATATATTGAAAAAGAAAAAGATGGATTCGGTTCGGTTCGATCAGGTCGTCAGTCGACTTTTACTGAGCTGTGGCCGGTTAGGTCTTGTTAGCTCTTAAAACCACAAGAAATTAAATGGTTTCCAATGGGGAAGAGGTACCTGTATATACGGCGAATAAAAGCATACGCAGTCAAGAATCCAACGGTTCCAGTTAATAGACCGTATACGGCACAGCCGAGGAAACTGTAGCTGAAGAATAATAGGCTCGAAACAAAGCCGCGCACGTGTAGTTTGGCGAAGTAGTACCATATGCAGTACATAAAGATCCAAAATGCGCTGCTTCCTCCTGTGAAGAAGCTTTGCCACCACCAGCGGTGGTTCTGAGGGTTTAAATTAGTCATTAGTATAGGTTGGAAAGAACGGAGGCTAGGAAGAAAGGGGAGGTGTTCAGGGGGGGGTGGGGAAACGCTTACCTCGCTGCTTAACTGGCAGTATGTCGCGATTATCGTGACCTCAGCCACAGTAATGATTAAGATCGTACAGACGACACTGAGATATCCAAAGACGTAGTAGTGTCCGCTTTTGTCCTGCAGCAGGTTTTTGAAGACAAAAAGCAACTCGACAAAGAGAACGGTAAATGGAACGAGTCCGGTAAGAAGTGTTCCGTGGACAGTCCTCAGATACCATGACTGAGGCGGTATCTGGCGTGCGATGGCGTTCGTTCGTGTCGGATGCTCCCAAGGCTTGGCCCGCATATATCCAAACCAGCTACCAAGATAGACAAGGGGGACTTGGATAAGAAGCCAAAGAGCCAGCAAGCCGACAAGTGTGCCGAACGGTAGCGCGGTGCTGGACGCCTGAGCCCAGACAAAGAGGTTCAAAACAAACACTAGACAAAAGAGTAGGCCAGGGAAAAGCAGAGCGGTCTGGTGCTATGAGTCAGTATTTATTTTATTTTACACAATGGAATCTCGAAGGAGAGAAACGTACGATCATCGTGTTTTTTCGCCAGTTTTGGCCGCCAAAAGTCCTGTAGAGCCTTCCAGAGAAATAACCGGAGAATACACCGGCAAAAACAAAAAGGCCGATGCCGACGGAAAGAAATCCGCCACGGAAGCTTGGGTTAAGAATTCCAAAGCAGCTCAGGAGAAGGAGGCCAGCTGCCATAAAAAGTAATTGCATTCCTGATCCAACAAGGGGTGCAAGGAGCCCACTGTATTCAGGGGTGCGAAAGACGTCCCCATGAAGAAGTTTCCATCCCACAACCTCCTCAAGCTCATCGTCAGTGTCTGGCTCATCCGCTTCCAAGTCCTTATCAGAAAGGCCATTCAAGATATTTTCACCGGATTTTGGTGTTCTGGAACCGCTTTTCGATTTACGAGGTCGTGGTCTGATCTTTCCCTCCTCCACCGCTCCATCTCCACGACCTTTAACATCCCCCTGGACTGTTTTGCCCCAGATCACAAAGACTGTGACACCCAGCACGCCTGATATCACCAAGGAATTCAGTATCGCTAGCCAGTGGGTTGTAGTTCCTTCTCTTTGGTTATTGAAGTATAGATCCCAACGGTTCCACCACTCCACTTTGTCTTCTTTCCGGAAGTAGACGGAGTATGTATACGGGATTGACAGGGTGGCTCCGTCGTCTACATCCACGTCATGTTCTGGGATGTAGGACGAGTCAGCGTATTGCTGCGCCAGTCTCGTGTTATTTGAGGGAATATGTAATGCCAATCCATCATGATCGGCCTGGAGTTTTCTAGGACAGCCATTTTCAAACCTATCGTTCGTGTCGATGCTCTTCGCATGGATCTCAAAGCCTACAATCACCTTCCCACCCTGTCGACCAGCTTTACCCGGTGCTTCACGCCAGCGGATGACAAAGGTAAAATGATTGTGTATGTAGTGTCTGGGTTTGCCGTCCACTGGGGAGATATCTAGGTATCCCAGCTTAAACCCCGCGGCATAGTACTTTTGCGTCCGGTCTACGGTAACGAAGCTCGTAGCACCCGGAAGGTTGTCCATGATCCACTCCGCAACATACCCCTCCATAATCAACTGCTTGGCCCGTTTGACATCATTGCGGTCGATCGGGCGGTTACAGAGGAATCGGCATTCGACATCTTTTCCCATTACAACGTCGAAGTCGGAGGCCATGATCCTATCCCCACGGAGCACCTCACCCAGATTGAGTGATATACTGTGCCCGCTCGCGAAAGGAGAGCCATGTTTCTTTCCCGTCGGAGGGCATACGAAGGGCAGCTCGAAGTATGCGTACTGTAGCTGGGTACTGTCTGAAAAGATCTTATTTACGAATACCGGGATAGCCTCACCGTCGCGGTAGCTTTTGATAGAGTATCCTAAACGGCCGGGTGTCGGTCTCGTTAACATCTGCCATGTAGGGACCGAGTTTCACAGGATCACCATCTTACCAGGTAAGTAGAAAGCTTTGGCCAGACCTAGCCATGCTAGTAGTGTCAATGCCAGCAACCGTACTCGCATCTGGATATGGAGAGCCATGGCGCTGGACGGAGCTGTGTCGTTCGCAACCACTGGGCGGGATCCAGCAATTGCATAAGCAACCTGTTGTTGTCGTCTATTATTTAGTTAGTTCGACAGGGGCATGGACTCGTCGACGGGTAAGCGGGCAAAAGGGCCAGTCTTTGGCAAGGAAACCTGTGCCCTGCGCGCTGATTGTTGAAAATACAGCGGTGCTAAAGGTAAAGGAATGTAATTGGCACAAAGTGCCCTGGGGTTGCTGGCAGATGCGCAGAGTTTGAGGTTCTTGATGATGCTGTGCTGCTGTAACGATAGCCAGGTAGCTTTTTGGTGGTTATCTATCAATCTTAGGCCATACGACAGCAGAGCGCGCCAAGCGACAGGGAGATGGGTGAAGGCTGGCGGTAATTGGGACGGAGATGTTGAGAGCAGAGCGATGAACTACGGAAGCAATAATAGTTAAAATAAAATTATGACAATAATAATACTAAGAATAACTATGGGGCTAGAATCTATGAAGTTCTTGCGGGTGTATTTTTAAGTCCACAATTTGGTTGTCGTCATTTAACTAAACGCCGTATAAACCATCGGCCGGCGCTCCAAAATTGCCAAACCGGGTGAGGCTTGAACTCGCGAGATATTTTGTATGATACACTTATTGTATGTAACTACTAGTTGATCTCCAAAAACCTTACTCTCAATCTCCTCGTTGCAAAGCGCGCACATATTTATGAAGTAATTTATCTTCCTTCGAAAGCTGCCTTTTTCCTTCATGGCTCGGGATTGATAGCGATTGCTTCCCAGCTGAGACCGGCGATCAAACCCAAACCGCCCCTCAACTGAGGCTGTAACTACATGATCGACGGGTTAGCGGGAAATGCCAGAATGCCACCTGAGCAGCTGCGTCGCGTATCACCTCTGTTCTGGCTGATGGAGGGGTTTCCGGGAGAGATATTGTATGAATAATTAGTTAATTATTAATGGAGGGGGCAGATCAGTTCATGTTCATCAATCAGTCGTCGCGAAGGCTTCCCGTTTCCAACAGAGTGGTTGGCAAACTTCTTCTTCATCTATCTTCAGTTGCTGCGGTTGTTGCTGCCGCAGTTTTTAATTATGGTGAAATGATCAAATGATCCCCACTCAAACGCTCATTCATGCTGTTCTCCAGCCGGCATTTTCCCGATTTCGATTCTGCAGTATGGTTCGCGCCTATTTGGCGCCTAATTACGGCAGCCTATAGTGACATTTGAGTCAAATGGGTTTTTTTGTGTTTTTTATACTAGTGTTACTGTGTACACACACCAATCATATTCATACTATTTATAATTAAATAGAGCTTATTAATTATATATTTACACTGTGTAGAACTGTAAGAAAATAAGCTTCATAAGTGATATTTTATATGATTAAAATGCACTAACTCTATTAATTATATAAGTGATAAGAATAGAGATAAGAATAGAGATAAAAGATTTATAAAAAATGAGATTTCTTATTAAGAAGTGTGTATTTTTAACAGTATAAGAACAGAAATAGTAAAATTATAAAATTAAGAATAATAAGTTTGATATATATATATTCTATTTATCAATCTAATAATTAAATAAAAGATATATAAGAGAATTAACTAGATAAAAGAACTATATATTTAAATCAAAGATATAATACTATATAGAAGAAAAGAATTAATATTATTACTCTGAGAATGAAAATTATATATTATTTACAGAAGAAAATTATATAGAAAAAATCTATTTAAAGATACAGTAGTAAGATGAATATATATTATACAGTAACTCAGTGAAATATTTAATTATACTGAGATTTTTATTATACTAGAATCTATTAATTATTTTACTAATCATTTTTAATACTGCTGCTGAAATCTTATCTTATTTATAGATAAGTTAAGATAGATTATTTATATTTTAAATTTACTAGAATAACTCTTTTTTATTTTTATTATAGTATTTTTTATCTCTGTTATAGTATTTTTATCTTTATTACAGTGTTTTTTATCTCTTTTTTTATATTCTTCTTCTTTTCTGTTTCTGATATTATTCACTTTTATTTTAATAATATATTCTTCTTAATTTTAATTATCTCTGAGTTTTTAAGTTCATCTTCAAAGATAATATTAATCAGAGATAACTGTTTTTATTTAATAAAACTTAGAATTAATAAGTTAATAGAGTAAGTGTATTCTTATTTTATTACTGATTTGAATCTATTCTTATTTTTAACTTTAATATTTATTAATTTGACTTTGATATTTTTTATTTTCAATAATTTTGTTTTCAATAATTTCATTTTTAATAATTTTATTTCTAATGATTTTGTTTTTAATAACTGATTAATATAATGATTAAACTCATTATAGATAATAAAACAGATATGAATAACTGTAGTTATTATATTTAATATTTATATATTTTTAAATAAACTTAATAACTTCATCAGATCTAAACTTTATATATTAAAAGTAAGTATTACTACATTATTTTTTACAGTGACTGAGAAGAAAATAAATATATTAATAGAAGAAATAATAGTAAAAAGCTTATTTCAGAATATATTAAGTTTAATAGTAATAATTTCTAGAAAATTTTATATTATAAAAAACTTATAATCTAAGTAGATTTTATTCTGAACTTTATTTATATAATAATTAAAGTTAATCTTTAATAGAAGATTTTTATACTTATAAATTAACTCTCAGTTATAGAGTGTTTATAGTTTTACATTATTATATTCATACTTTTAAATATAAATAAGTAATTTATAGAATTTTTATAATAAAAAGAGTTATTAATTCAGCTTAAATTTAACAGCAGATTTTTTTATAGATGATGTATATTAAATTGATATATCAGTATTAAGAGTCATCTATTAAATTTTCTATATTTTTTAAATAATTAGTTAATATACTTACTGAGAAAATTCAGAATCAAGAATTATAATTACTAAGAGTGATAATATCAGAGCTGAAGAACTGAAACTATCTTTAATAATAATGATTTTATTATTTATTAAAGAGATAATGAAGAATTTTGATATGAATGAATTAACTTTATTATAATAAGAATAGATCACATCACTAATACAGTGTGTTTTATAAGAAAATTTAAAATAATTGAGATAGAATGATGTTTATATAGTGAAGTAAATCAGATTAACAATAAATAATAAAGAAAAAATGAGGAAAATTTGAGAGTATATTTATATATATTTATATATGTGTGAATTTCAGTAACTTGATTAGTAT
>LDEV01003680.1:927-25836 GCA_001014755.1 Blastomyces silverae
AAAAAAAAAAAAGGGGGAGGGGGGGGGGGGGGGAGGGGGGGGGGGGGGGGGGGGGGGGGGGGAATTAAAGGGGAAGAAACGGTGTGTGTGGAAACCAAAACTGTCACAGCCAGATATAACCCTGGCTATCATATCCATCATGTACCCATTAAGAAAAAAAAACAAACCAAAACCTAGATCGTAATAACGTTGTACGGTCATACTCCCGCGAGCCAAAGATATCCAAATGTACCCAATTACCCATCCCATTCTACCCGAATCCCACATAAACGAACGATTTTCCCAATTTGACAAAGCCATAACAGCACTGCTTATATCCTTTCACAAAAAGAAAGGAAGAAAAGGTCCACATATCCACAAAATCAAACCACTTTCTAAGCTTGAAGACAAAACTAAACATAAACAGAAAATTCGTGTAATATATACTCTAACCTTTGTATCCCGGCGAAAAGGCATATAGAGATATACAGAGTGTAGCAAGGGCGCCGCGACCGCCGAAGAGCTTACTAATGTATGTTGATATACAGTAGTATTCGGTGGTATATATATATTTAGACTGTAAAATTGCAATTGGCGCAAGGAGCATGGTCGCATTGGATACACCTTGCTGCGATTTCGAACATATATTCACTTGTCCCGGAGGGACATTTGCACTGCAGTCGCGCATAGATTGTCAGCTGGTATGATAAAGTGGGGTGAGAGGGGATATGTATTTGTGCTAGCATTATTCATCCTCGCATTTTCCCTTCTCATTGCTTTACAATATCTTCGGCGAATGCGAAAGAAAGAAGAGTGAGTGAAGAAGGGAAAGAAGAAAGCCACTCAGCAGAACAACCACACGTTAGACTTACACAAGAAATAATCGCGCATTGCGGAACCGTATCGTTGATAGGAATGAGACCGTTTACATCAACATAATCATAGTTCGGCACAAATGGGTTGACAGCTGTGGAATAGCTGTTTCCCCTTCCGCCAAACGCTGCTGCTTGCTGTGAGAGTATCTGCTGCTGCCGAGCGGGCATCATCGATGCTGAGTTGAAAGATGAAGTGCGATGGGCAACAGCATTGTCACCCGGGCGCGAATCCGCCATGGTAGAGGCGTATTTACGCTTGGTAGCCGGTGCGAGAGAGAGTTGAAGTGCTGCCCCTGGTGCAGCCCGACCGAGAGCCCCCGGAGCTGGCGAGCGGCCAGTGTGTCCACGAATGGGAATCGCCAAAGGTGGCAGGTTGGACTCAGTGGTACTGGTGGTCTGAACGGCAAACTCCATATCTCTTGTCGACTCTTCTTCTCCGCCGTCGCTACGCTTGGGCTTCTCGCCCACATCCTCAACTACCTCAAGTCCGTCAGACATTTCCAACATGTCTCCTGTCATTTTCTCTTCACACTGCTTTGTAAGGGGCCCCTCTAGGTGAACCCAAGCATCAATGCATTGTTTCTGCTTATAATGTTCATTGTCAATGTGATCGAACCGTTCGTCCCAAGCTTCCTGCCCTTCTTTTCGCAGGCGAATGAGCTTGCGGCAGAACCCACACCAGAATTGGAACTGCCCATTTCGTCCAATCTCATTTGGTTTCACGGTTTGCTTTGCAGTATCGTCGTCAAGGGAGTGTTCGGATTTGAGGTGGTCTTGAAATTTGTCTTTGCGGTCAAAGACTCGTGCACAATCGATTTGAGAACGATCCAGGAATGCCGGAGGGAAATCCTTACTATCCGGTCCTTCCATAAGTGTCTCATCGCGGATCGCTGCATGATTTTTTGGAGAAGTCTTTACTGGACAACGCCAGCGCTGGAGCTGGAAATGTTGTGTGTTTTCATGACGTTTCCAGTCGTTTTTACTTCCAAAAATTCTCGTGCATGTAGGCTGGGTGCACCCGTAAGGTCGAGAGTGACGCTTCTCGTGTTTTCTAAACTTATCCGTTAGCAATTCAAGTACCTCACTTAGATAGAGGAGGGAGAGAGGATATACTTCATCTCAGACATCCGCCCAGTCGTTCGCGTGCAACCATCATAGCTACATTTGAAAACCTTTTTCTCGCGACGTCGCAGAGGGCCATCCTTGCTGGTCAGGTCAGGGTTTCCAGATGACGATACGTCTGTATCCACTTGAGATGCTTCTAAATAATCCAGACTGGCCTTGAGGAGCTCGCGTAGGGCCTTTTCCCTGGATTGCTTTGACCCATTCTTAATTACCTCTAGATATGTCGCCATGCCGGAGTCACTAGGTAGTCGAGAAGGGGAATCAGTGGCGCCAGCATCTGGGGGCTCACATAAACCAGCACCGTTTCCATCTCGCAGTTGCTCTGATTGTAAGGTGGGTATATCTTTTCCCATGGCTTCGAACAGAAATAGAACAGCCTCTGTGAATGAAGCAAAATAAGGCCCTTGTTTCTTTCTATCTCCATCGTTGTGTTCGGAAGGTTGGGCAGCATTTTGCGGGATTTCAATATCATCCCAATCATTTACCGTGTTCAGCTGACGCCCCTGATCCTCACGTGAAGAACCGGATAAATCTTCCGTCCCAGCTTCGACAGACATCGAGTTGATAGTGCAGTTCAAGGTGTTGCTGCTAATATGGTCCCGTTCGTCTAATTGAATACCTTGTGGATAGTGGGAACTGTTGCTAGATGTCCCATTAGCCATACTGGTTGCCTCGCAGGGGTGAGATTGTCGGTTGTCTAATTGAGTCGTTTCTTGGAGCGGATTGGGCATATAGCTCTTTGGATCTATAACCTCCTGTTGAGCTGAACCAGCGGGCAAGCTATGGCCCCCTGAGCCGTTCAGCTCTGACAGCTTCACAGAGTCATACCAAATATTAGACCTACCTTTAGTCAGCATACTGATGACATACTCAGAAGAAGAAAAAAAGGTTGAATCAACGCAGAAGGACACAGGTAAAGATTAAAAAAATTAAAATACTGGTCTTACCGCCGTAAAAGCTCCTCGGTATTCTCGTCCCCATGGACGCGCTTAAGATGTTGTCGGAAATTATCTTTCCGAGGCCAGATCTTATCTTTCGTCTTGCAATTTGTCCCGAAGCACTTGAACTCCGTTGTATTTCCATGCGTTGGCTTGATTCCATGTTTTTTCTGATGTCTCTCCAGGTCATTGACTGTCCCGAAGCCCTTTTTTCGAGTGCAGCCGGCTACGGTGCAGTGGAAACCTTGTTGATGACGATTCATGTGCTTCCTACGCGGCTTCACATTAGGGCCATCTTCCATGGTACTTTGACATTCAAGGCGGAGAAGGAAAGAAAAAGATCAACTCACGTTTTATCTGATTGACACTTTCCGTTCCAGTCACATCCAGGTTTATCGCATGGAAACCTCGGATCGCTTACATGTGACCTTACCTCGATACTACCTTGGCAGCTAGGTTGCTCTTGCTGTTGCTTTTGCTGTTGCTGCTGCTGCTGCTGCTGCTGCTGTTGCTGTTGCTGATGCTGTTGCTCACTACCGAAGGGGTATTGATTTTGCAAGGGAGGGTAACCCTGTGGTGTATTCCAAGAGGGATCTATCGTCGTTGGATACATGGCCTGGTCAATCGAGAAGGGGCTTACAATGGACATCGTCGTGGCGATTGTTCCGTAACCAGAGTCAGAAACGTTGACATGACTACCTAACGCAGTCGGCGTTTGTTCAAAGTTGCCCGACATGCCAACATCAGAACCTCTAATCCTTTGTCTCTTATTCTCCTGCCTTGGGGTTACGTTATCTTCGATAGGTCGTACCGGATCCCACGCCATCCGTTCGTCGGTGTTGAGACTCGAGGTGGAATCTTGTACGAACGAATTACGGTTGAAGAAGTTCCCAGCAAGCGGTGACGGTGATACGCCTGAATCTATTGCATAAGGGTATAACGCTGGTCCAGGTCCCAGATTGTTGTAGGGGGGCGTGTTTATGGGTTGGAAACTATTTACGTCCATTTCCCCTTGATAGACATATCCGTGATCCGAACCTGAATTGCCATGAACGGTATTCGATGTATCCTCGTCCGGTACCTAGTGAGAATGGGGATAAGGTGTTAGTCAGTGCAACTACATGGATGATGCTGCCTCTTACACCTCGAAGAGAAGGCATATCGCTAATATGCAGCTTTCTGAGGGTTACAAGAGACACAACCACATCGCATTAAACAGTATGAAAGGAAAGCTGAGCCATCCTTACAGTGATACGGAGCATCGGTTGCCCATTCCAGTGAGCCAAAGGATGGTTTGAGGCCATGGCGAATAACCCCACCTTAAACGGCAGACACCAAACGTTCTAGATCAGAGTGTAAAATGAACGAGTATATTAAAACAGCATGAGAGGGTAACTCTTTTAACGTTTCGCATTTGAATGCAAGCAGGAGGATTTGGGAGAAGGTTGTAGCTGAAATAAGGATATGAACCGTGAAAAAGAATATAGAGCTCAAATTATGGTCGAGGGGCAGTAATGGTAATTATGTCAAGTATAAAACCAGGGCGAGTAGTCAAAAAGAAAAGAAAAAGGTAACGAAAAGAGGGAAAATCGAGAGAACTAAGCTTATAAAAGTCACCAAAAGTAAAGGCGGACCCACGCAAACAGAATTGGAGAAAGTTCGAGACCCGGAAGATGACAACGGGTTAGTTCTAGCTTAACTCCGGTGTGCGATACGGAAGCGTAGTCGCATGTAAATCAAAGCGAGTCGGAATGCTGATCACGAGAGGTCGACCACGCCTTGATGGGTTCCCGAAAGGAGGAAACAAAAAAGTGAGAGGATGCCGGGAGACTTTCAACAAATCGGGTGCTGGCACTGGAGGTGATTTGTGCAAAAGTCAAAAGTTTCTCAGGTTTCGAGGCCCTCAACTTCGGCCTATTTGGCATTCCGGGTTTGGGAAGTTTTTCTTGCAGTTCCCCGTTCGGCAGCTCGACGTGGCGGTGTAAGAGCGGGCACGCGGGCACACTGGAGTAGAAAAGAGAGAACAAAATAAAACTCTACTCGAGGTTTCGCGGTGCTATTGGTAAACGACCAATTACATGCCGTTGGAATTCCCATCGGGGATAGGTTCCGGTAACAGATTTAGTGACAGGAGGGGGAAACGAAGCAAGTCCCCCCCAAAAAAAAGAGCAAACAGGGAGAACGTGAAGAGTCTGGCGCTGACAGCAGTACAGATGGGTATCAAAAGCATGCATAGAAAAAAGAAAAATGAGATCAAAACCTCAGACAGCAAATGTATTCTTGAAATGCAGACTGAGTGGCGGAACACTCCCTTGGGGATATCTTCCTCACTTTTGCAGAAGAAGAGAGAAAAGAAGGATCGAGGGAGTCTGTTGTCGACAGGGGAAGAAACAGAAAAAGCAAAAAATAAAAATCCCGAGTTTGTTCGAGCAAATAGGATGCTCAGAATGTTGGTCTGGCAGCTCCAGATATTCATCGATGTCATGGAGAAGAAGACATTGGGCCTTCTAACTTCTAAGCGCAGCCCCGACGGGCGCATCAGACTGCAGGCCGTGGGGCCAGTCCACTGCGCATCAAGCTCGCGGGGAGCTGGCTGATCTGGGCCCGTCTTCTGTGGTTGGTGGAGACCTTGGTTTGGGATGCAGGACATTCAAAGCAACATGCAAGCATTATGATCCGGCGCCCTTCGACTCCAACCGATGGTGGTGGTGGCTGATGGATGATGGGAGTTCGACGGTTGTTTCTGGGCAGTTTTGAGGCATTTTGGTTTCGACGTCTGCTGAGCCTCAGTCGATCAGGCCCTGTGAAAGCCCTGTTACACTCCCAAACCCCTTTCTCCAGCGAATTATTGCTGCATGCCGCGTATTATTACCAGCTCAGAACGAGGCAGTTCGTGCCTCCGGTGTACTGATGGAGTACATATGGACAGGGCTGTTTGCTCCTGCTGCCTGATGGGAGCCCAGCGCTAGTCCGCATTAGGCTCCGTAGCGCCATCTCCAGCTGCAGCTCACAGCCAACCAAACCACCGCCCTATCTTCATCTCTCAACTTGCGGGAAGCAAATCAAGTCGTCGTCCCTTCACCGGAGGACAGCAGCATGGCTGGCGGGGGTGGCGGGAGATCGATTCCATTCCTCGACACCTGGGCAGCCAAGAATAATAGAAGTTTGCAGAAAAAGTCGGGGAAGAAAAAATGTTCAGCCGGAGAATCATCTTGCGCAAATGTAAAACAAACGGGAGGGGGGAAAGCATTTGCTGCTGTTTTCCACGTTACCATTCTACCAATTAAAATATAAAACTTGGGGTGAATTCCAGCGCACGGTTCCCTTCTCCCATGTGCGAAGGTATGGATACTTCCCTCGTATGTACTGTACCCCAAACATTGTTACTACTCTCTAACTGGCCCGGAATGGGATGCCGCTGAGGAAGATAGTCCGCAAAAGTAAAACGTACTATGAGGGAGGGAAAAAAGATATCCTGTGCCAATACTTTTATCTCCTCTAGATAGGAGCGACATATCCAAGCTGGTAGATGGACGGAAAACAAGGCGTTAAATGAGTATTCTAATACATGCGTTCTCTGCCCAAAACGGTTTTCACAACGAAAATACACCAGGAAGTAGGAAATAGGAAATAGGAAATTCGTGTCCGTACATATGACAATACGCCAATTTCATAAATAATGGGACACATATCACCAAAAATTGGGGAAACATCGTAAATCAAACGCGATATGGTGGAGAGGATGGTCATGTGCTAATAGCCAAATCATTGAGCGAAACGGAGCCAACTTAATAATAAGGTTTAGGAAACCCGAGGGAAAAGAGTAAAAACACAAATACAAGCATAAATGGCCAGTTAAAGGGGTATGAAATAAGGAAGAAAGACATAACGGGCTGGATAGAGATGGGGAGATAATCGATGTGCGAAATTTTAATCACGAGAAAACATCCACGGGACAGCTAAACACGAAAGGATGGAGAAGGATATACCAGAGCACAAGCCAAATTTAAGAACCGAGTCAGAACAAAACGGAGCGAACAATAATGAAAATAAATAAAAGTCAAGGCAACAAAAACAAAATAAAAACATAGAAGAAATAAATCGGAAAAGTTCAACAATGATACGCCTCGTTCCGGTCAGAAGCTAAGGTCCAGCATCAAGCGAGCAGATCTCACAGATCATCCCTGGTTCTGATATTGATATGGGTCGTCACGGTGTTGGCCATAGCTTTCTACCTGACCTGCGGGACCGCCATTGGGCCCTGAAACCACTGGGTATTGCACAGGGGCCGTAACATTATTGTAGTGTAGAGCCCCTGACGGGCGCATCCCTCCTTGGCTTTGCTGATAGACATACCCGGCATTCTCAACTGGCGACGTGTATATATGTTGCTGAGTATCATATGCAGTAGTGTTGGAGACGGCCGCTGCGGCGGTCAAGTCATATGCCGTCGCACCAACTGGAGACTGGGCGATGTCCGAAATGGGTAACTCGAGCCGCCGCGACATGGCATTATACGGGGGTGGGTATGTAGCGGAAGCATGGTGAGAGTTGAATTGCTGGCTGGCTCTGGTTGTGACTGGGTACACGCTTTGCTGCTCGCTAACCGATGGCGAAGCTGACTGTGAATAGGGTGAGAGATTGTAGCTCTGCCCACCAGCTGAGATTGACCTCCCTCCCATTCCCAGTGAGACAGCAGTTAGCTCATTTTGCACAGCGTGCATCTGAAGGTGGTCAGCTAGTGAAGGGGACTGAGTGGCTGTATAACTTTCCGCATTTTGTGCCGTTGAAGTGCCAAAGGTTGAGTGACCAAGGTTGGCGTTGGTTGCTTGATCTGATTGGAAGGAATTCTGGTAGGGAGTTGTGCCTGGAAGCGGACTCATTGCTGGTGACTGGCCATTACCAACTTTCGGGAGGGGTGGGTAGCTTCCTATCTCGATGGGGCTGATAAGGGTATCCGCACATATTGTTCGTTGTTTGACAAGGCTTAGGACTGGCATGGCGATCTGCTCCATGTGCTTTGCCATGTGCACGGAGAGCTTCTTCCAACTGTTACAAATATTGCCACAAAATCGACATGCCTCGTCCTGCGGTTTCTTAGGGTTATTATGGTGGCATTCTTCGACCAACTTCCACACTTGGTCAACTCCCTGATCGTGAGCCGAGCTTTGCTGGTTATCCGTCTTCTTTGCTGCTCCTTTATTGTTCCCACTACCACGAACTCTGGACGACTTAGCTTTCGGCTCTGGCATTTTGTGCTCTCGAACGAGATGTTGCACGAAATTATCTTTCCGGTAGCATCTATGCGAACAGTCCTGCATGTTGCAGGCCCACCACTCCAGCTGTCGATGGCGTTCACTCTCGTGCCGTACCCAATCGGCTTTTCTCTTAAAGGATTTCGGCTCTGTACAGTTAGGGAATGTACATGTAAATGGCATAACGTCTTCGTGAACATGTTTCGTCCAGTCAGATGGTTTCTGGAACGCTTTTACCTTAAAGCAGAGAGAACATTCAAACTGAGCGGGAAGACGTTTAACTGGCGGCAGAGGAACTCCATGGGGGAAGAGTGCGGCAGTTACAGTTCCTTCGCCAAAGCCGCTCATATCCTCATCTGGATCGGCTGACGTGGTTACTTGGAACTGCGCGTACGTGGAGTCTGGATCTTTCGAACTAATTCTGGGTGGGAGCATGGTGGCTTCACCCCCCTGCTCGAAGCAATGTTTTCCTGAGGTGCAATTTTGCATTTTCACTGCTTGAACATGTTGCAATTTAAGGTCAATGAGCCTTTTATATCGACGTAACTGCTCTTGGGCGAATCGTTCTATCAATGCCGGGGACTTAAGTCTCGGATTGAGCTGTTGAATCTGGGTTTTGAAGCCTTCGAGCGTTGGTACAATGGGGTCCGCTCTGACAGTGAAGTCCATAGTAACCCCTTTGTCACCCATCTGCTCATCTTCGTCGTCCTCATCCTCATCGTCGTCATTTAGCCCTCTCCCCGACAGAGGACTTGGAGCAAGGGCTTTGTCTTGAAGCGGGGAAGCAAGGGTGGGAACGGGAGGACCACCAAAGTTTGTAATTAGCTCCAGCAATCCACCTGATCCCGGTGATTTTGAAATTTTCGGTAGATCACTTTTGCTGCGACTGCGCCTCATGATGAAATTATTCTTCCAGGGGCTCGACGATGAGTTAGGAGACGATACTGCGACGGGCCCACCACCTCCAACCGCAGCAATCTGTCCGGTCATAGCCCAAACAGCACCTCCAGTTGTCGAAGGGGACCTTGGGGAACGAGTAAAACTGGGCTTCCTCTGTGGTAAAGCTGAGCTGCCTAATCCGCCTTCCCTTGTGTCTTTGCTTTTAGGCTTATCGACGGATTCTGTGCTGGATTGTTGTTGCGCAGATTCCGCTAATTTGCGTTTCGCACTGCTGTTGCTCCTCTTAGGTAAAAGCTTGTTCGTATGTTTGAAGATACTATTCCGTCTAGTGTGCTTCTTTTCTTTATCGACACCTGAAGGATTGAAGGACCCGTTGGATGCATGCAAGCTACGGATATCTGATTCACTCATTCTCCGGGTGGTGCCCCATGTGGCAGCGCGGGACGCAGTTTCGATATTTTCAGCAGCACGCCCAAATCTCGCCATTGCAGCATTCGAGCTGGTTGGTTGATCTCTGGTATCGCCGATATGAGGGTTTCTAAATGGATCTTGCCAGGGTCGAGGTCTGATAAATTGACGCGGAAGAGGCTCCGTATTTTGATTTTCATCATCATTGGTGACTGGAGGAAAATACCCTCCTTCGGGCGGTTCGTCTCGAGAATCTAAATTCACTTTTGCCGGGGGTGTCTCTGGCAATTTGCTTGAAACATCCGAGTCATTGTCATCCTCAATATCTTCTAACCCGCTGTCCTCGTCGATTAGGACACCAGGCCCAGGAATTTTAGAATCATCAAAAAACTGCTGATGGGTCGCGACCGGGTCTCCAGTACTTTTTGCTCTGCGGCGAAGTGTCACCAGCTTGTTTCTTCTGCGAGGCTTACGGCCAGAAGCACCATTATCCTCCACGTCGCTTTTAACCTCGCTAACAGACAACCACTGTTCTACGTCTGCATTCTTTTGCTCTCGTTTTTGCTGCTCTATCATTTCTTTGGGGCTTGGGACATAGATGTCACCTCGAGAAGCAGGGTCGAGTCCGCTTGCCCCTGTGGAAGAGTTGGCGACCCATGACCCATCTTCCGCACGTAATGATAATGGGGGAACTGAAATAGACCTGTAGTGTGAGCCTACGTAGTGGCTATCGTCAGTGTCATCGTACTCGTACTCGTGCTTGTTGTCGGTTGGCGCTAGGTGAGATGACGATAATGTAGGTCGACCCCTCCTGTCTGATCTCCGGTCCGTCAGCCCATAATTTCTAGCAGGCGAATCGCCACGGGTATAGCTCGACACTTTGACGATTGGGCTTGTAGGTCGATCGCTATGAGAAAAATTATTGACTTCAAGCGTGTCGCTGCAAGGGCTGGTTGTTGTAAGAGTTGGTGTTTGCTGAAACCGATGGGCAGGAATATCCATTCTTGAAGGCCGGTGCAGCTTATCTCTTCCGCCAGACATACTAGCAAGGTGTATGTTATGACCGTCAGATGGTGGGCTGGGGGTATTTGTAAGCCCCGGGCTCAGAAGTTGAGACGCTGTTAATGTTGTTGTTTCCAAGTTTTGCTCATTATTTAGCCCTGTCGGCTCCTGTGGTATGCGATGCTCATGTACTTCTGATATCGGCAGTGTAAGAGGCTCTAACTCGGGATGGATGCCAAACTCTGGCTCCAAGAAGAAGGGGTTGTCAGTCTCGGGGGATCCTAAGGAACTAAAATCGCTATATCCGTTTTCCGCGTAATCGGAGGGGCTTAAGAAATCCTGGTTGGATGTAGGAGAGTGGACGTTGCTCTGGGGATTGGTATTTGGCCGGGTGTGTGTGGGACCACCCTCCGAGCCACCTGGGAGGTAGAGATTGTTTGGGGAGACTGGGAACGAGCGGTTGTTGAAGCCCTCCCCTGGCAATTCTGCGTTCGGATGTTGATTTTCCAATTCAGAAAGATTTACCGTTGCTAAATCACTATGCGGACCTAGTGGTAATTGCTCGTCGCTGTTGGAAGGGTTTGGGAGAAAGGGATCGCTGTAGCTTTGAGCTTTGAAGGCCGATAGATTCGGAGACTGGTTTTCGATAGATCGTGGAGATGAGGTTGCAGCCGACATAGTTTATAAAGAATAGTGGCCTGGAGAATGGATCAAAAGAATAGATTGGCCAGTGCCTGACTGAAACTGAGGTGAACAGCAGGAATGGAAATCACTAGCTGTAGGAAACGTGAGAGAAAATTCTTTCTGATCTCGTATCCCACGCCGAAGCAGCACCCTGCAATCGCGGTCAAAGATGATTTAAGAGTTAATTCTATGAGTCGGCCAAAGAAGCAAAGACAGACGACCTCAAATGGTGGCCACCTTTACATTCTAGCAAGGTACTGTTCGTAGAGAAGATTGGGAGGTTTCACGCAAAACAGCTAACTTTCCCGCGTAACTGGTGGTGGAAAGGTTCGCGATTATTGGGATCGCTCGGGGATTAGAGCGTCGTCCCTCGTGGTGCCTGTTGGATGAGTGCGGTTGTTGGAAACCCCGCAGCTGGGGACATAGGGATGGGGAGGGGGGAGTTTGTTGTACTTTTAGACTATTTCAATTGCGTGGGCGCCTGACTTGAGGGCGATGAGCGATCAAATGGATGTTCTGACTTTCAAACAAAAAAAAAGTTACTGCGCAGAGCCGGGTAGAGGAGGGGAGATTGCAAATCGAGGGCGCCAAAAGCCAGCATGGATACACTGTGGACCGTTGAGCAGTTAGTAATCGGAGCCTGTCAGAGCCACAGCAGCGCCTGGGAGGACGGATTGCAGAGGAGGTTCCTTTGCCGAGAAGGACACGGCGCAGTCTGCGGCTGATTAGATGAAAGCCTGCCGATTGACCTTGAGGCTTGACAGAAGTCTGCCGTGAGACGGTAGCCAATTAGAGCCGCACTCCCCGAGACCCCATTTCAGCGATCCATGCATGTATCGCTGTTTAAGTGGAGTGGGAGGATTCGGGCGAGAAAACTCCTCCCAGCGACCTACATTTTCAACCCGATATTTAATTTTGAGATGATCAAGGAAGCAGAGCATTTGGTTTTCGTAGAAGTCCATGTACAGCAGTATACGGAGTACTCCGTATACCAAGGGGAATTATGGTAACTTTCCCCGCGCACCCACGGTCCAGAGGGAGATCGAAATCTAAGCTCAGGGCTCAGGGCGGAACCCACAATTCGGAAAAGTCCCAGCGGTTGAAACCAAGCCTTAAAATTGTTCAAGCGGCGGCCAAATCGGGCCTAAAATTGTCAAGCTCGAGTCCTATTGTTGGGCTCACAGGGCAGAAAATGCTCCCGTTTTCCAGGCAAGAGTTGTACGGATTACCCTGCAAACGAGACCTCTGCCAACTTGTGGGTTTCGCTAACTACATATTATTAAGAATAAATTGATCAATAATGCACAGTTCACAAGAAAAAGGTAACATCAAATCGTATCGTAGGAGAATCCATACCCGTGGACATGATATTATCCAGATATTCTTCATTTAAAGGCAGGGCAAGGGGTCAGTAAGTCAACCAGACACACGCTGCGCAGGAGTCGGGCTCACCAACTCTTTTCATTCTTATTATCGTTGCTTCCTGCACTGTCCGATGCTCAGCCATCCTCACCATGAGGGTTGGAGAATAATATCTTCCTCGAGGGTTATTTGGCCCCCTCCCCTCTCCCCCCACCACAAAGCAGATATCGGCCCCCAGTCCCACTAAATATGGCGAAGCCAAGGCAGAAACACTCCACACAGCAGGGGGATGAAGTCATGACATGTCTCAGATTGTTTGGAAGCTTGGACTCTCGTTCTGTATATTTGCTTTCTGTGCTTGTTATTCGATGTTTCTTCTCAAGATGAGGATGAAAGAGAAAAAGAAAAAAAGAGGTTGCTTCGCCGTTGTTGGGCTTCCGTTTTGGGACAGCCATCAGATTAGGGCAAGGGCAAGGGCATACATTCAGACATTCATTCATCCTACAACAAACGGTTCAGGATGGAGGGAAATACCATCCCATATCTCAACTGCAACGAGCTACACGTTCATTCAAGCTCTTACATTCCCTTCCCCGATCGTCGCAATATACTAACTCCGTCATAGCATGAGAGCTGTTGACCCTATCGGCTGGTCTGTCAGTGGCGGTGCCACTCTGATAATCTTCAAATCATCGAGTATTGCAGAGCCTATGTTTTGTCTTTGAAAATCACGGTCTGGGGAGGTTGCACGCTTCTCGGAACATTATGCTAAGCCTTTTTTAATTAAACACGAAATATGTCCCTAGTCGATCCCCCACCGTTCGTGCTTGCGCCTAGTCAAGCCAGTCAAGTTGACAATCAAGGAAGTGGAAGTGAGCAAATGAGGCTGTGCCGGAAGGTGAAGCAAGAAGCCTGCACCAGACAAATTGAAGGAAAACGAAAAAGCTCCTAGCTTTCTTTCTCAGTATCAACCCAAATGGCCATACATTGTAGATACAACTACGTCATAAATTGTATTTCTTCAACCTTTTCGCAAGCATGACGCTATGTGGCCATCTATCCGGGGTGTCACCAGGAAAACGCCCATGGTGTCATCGAAAAGGCTATGCCAAACCAAAGTGAATGAGGTTCAAAGAGGCTTGGTTGGGTACAGCGAAACGAAAAAAAATTTCAACTACGACCGGGGTTCTATCAAAAGGCTTACGGAGGATTAATTAGGTCATGATTAGACGGGTGGGAACCAGATATAGAGAGAGTTGGGAAAAAATAGCGACATAAGTATGCTGCATTATTCTATTTCTCATGAGCAAAATTAAGACGGGTAATTGAAAACGAAAGGAAGGGGAGTGTAGCTGAAACAAAAGTGTTTTTGAAAGTATAAAAGTTTGATGCCAGATCGAACGAAAAAAGAATGGAAGCGACGGGAAGGTTATAAAGCTCGAGAGTTGAAAGCTCATAGGAGTAGAAACAAAAGACAAAAACAGAGGAAGTACACATGCCAATTCGAAACGTGGATGCTAAGGAAATGAACCAGGCTGGGAGAAGGGGCAATTAAAGAATGAAGGATGGAAACTGAAGATTATTCCCAGAAATCAAACATAATACGCTATGCATCGCTAAATTCGTCAAAAATAGAAATCAAGTATAGCAAAGACATATGGGAGAAGAACGCAAGGACAAAAACAGACGATGATGAAAAACCCCATCATACAACAATGCCATCTATCATCACCGTTACAGGATGTTACAAAAAAACTATATATAAAGCAGGTGAAAAGAAAACCAGGGGGAAAAGAAACGCATTGCGGAAGAGGAAAATAAACTGGAACAGGAAATTAAACAAAAGTGAAGTAAGGGGACATTAGCGAGATTTCAAACCGATGTGTGGGAAGGGCGCACTCTAAGAAGGGCTAAAATTCTGGAGCAGCAGTTGATGGCTATGCAGCAACCTCCACTGCAGGAGTTCCAGCAGCCTGAGCCGCCGCGTTATTTTCTGTAGCCTGATCCAAGGGAAGATCGGAAGGATTGTCGCCATCATTACCTGCTGGGCCTACAGCAGGAGTGCCAGATCCGGATCCAGAGGGGTCAGCCGTTCTCCTGGCGATTTCCATTTTTCGTGCGAGGACAGAAGGTGAATCGGCATAGAGGACCACGCCAGGTAGGTACACGCATTGAGTCCCTTGCTCGCCGTCTTCGGTGAAGTCCTCATGCACCGGTTCTCGGTAGATGCGAGGGCACATACGGAGAAGCACTCGTCGCCTACGGACCGAATTTGTTTCATTGTTGGACTCTTCTGCTATTGGTGATGGCGCGGGATCATAAGTGAATTCCTTCCAGCCTTCGTTCACGCTTTGTTCGTCCTCGGCTGAGGGCATGGTTGAGATGATCAGTTCCCGTTCGACACGGGCAAGGCGCCAGGTTTCTGCAGCAAGTTTCACGATTTTCCGCACGCCTACGAGCAACTGGTCGAGGTGTATGGGATCCGCGAAGTGGCGGATATGGTCAATGATCTCGTCCACGATGACTGCAGCAACTACATTGATAGCTTGTTTGGCGTCGGACGTCGTGTAGGCGGCCTTGAGTGTCTGTTGTCTCCAGTAAGCCTCGCGCCTCACGGATTTGCGACGGATATCCATGGATAGCATTTGGAAAAAGGTGTCTGCTTTATCGTAGCGTCTGCCGAGAGTGAACAAGAATGGCTGGAAAATCCTATAGGTGAGTGTCTTAAAAATGACATGCTGCACATAGGCAGATCGAAGTTCCCGCGATGCTTGGGTGTTGTCAAGGAACTGGGGGATTTCAGAGGGTATCTTTGCAATGATGTCTGCGGGTGGGTCGATAGGGAGGTAGCCAAAATGCTCCTTCGAGAGGTCAACAATAAGGCGCGTAAGTTGGCCAAAGCATTGAAAGCTAGAACACCAGACGAGACATAATTAGAACTTTTCTATAGAAGAAAGGCGGGGCGCTCTATGAAAAACAAAACAAACGACAATTTGGCAGTTACGTTTTTGAAGGCAAACAGATGCTGAACAGGGAAATGCAAAAATATAAAACAAAAGCAGATCCGAACTCCAATATGCAAAAGGAGATCTAGATGCCATGGCCTTGCTTCCGATGGCTAAGCTTGACGGCATACTTACAAGAAGGCGTCCCCTTTAATTTTCATATCGGTTGCCTCTCCGAGACTATGTAGTGTTTTCTTCAACCTTTCCCGATCTTTGCTTAGATTCTCATGAGTCTGCCGCATCTCCTCTACCACATTCCGCAGTTGTTCCTGTTTAGCTTGACCCTCCCTGGCGAGAACTTCCTTCTCCTCCCCTGATTGTCTTAATTCCTCCACTCGTTGTACTAGCTGAGCCTCCAGGTCCTCGCGAGCCTTTTGCCAAGCCTCCTCCTTTTGCTGGTACTCATTTATCAAGTTGTTAATCTTTTCCTCGGCTTCTTCCGCTGCGGCGTTACGTTCCTTCTCGTGGGTTTCGTTTAACACGGCGAGTTCGGCTAGATGGCTTTCCCTCAATTGGTCGAGTTCTGCCTGCTTCGCATCGAGTTCCGCTTGCTTCGCTTCCAGATCGGATTGTTTGGATTCGAGTTCGGTCTGCTTGCTGGTTAATTCGCCTTGAACGGTCTCAAGCTCAGATTGCTTTGCTTCTAGATCAGCATTCCTTGCATCCAGTTCCGCATTTTTGGCATCCAACTCGCGCTTTTTCTCCTCAAGCGCTTCAAGTTTTTCCTCCAATTCGGATTGCTTCGAGTCAAGCTCATTTTTCTTCGAGTCGAGTTCTTCCTTCGTGGCGGTTAGCTCACCCTGCGTTGTCTCAAGGTCACGCTGCAAAGCAACCAGTTCATCCTGCTTTGCCTCAAGTTCACCTTGTTTCGCTTCCAGTTCACCCTGTTTCGCTTCCAGCTCCTCTTGTTTAGCTTTCAGTTCCTCTACTTTCTTCTCCAAATCATCTTTCGTGGTCGCCAACTCGCCCTGGGTGCTTTCCAATTCTCCTCTTGTGGTTTCCAGTTGACCCTGAGTGGTCCCCAATTCTTCTTTTTTCGATTCCAGTTCACCCTGAGTGGTCCCCAATTCTCCTTTTGTAGATTCCAGCTCGCTCCGAGTAGTTTCCAATTCCCCCTTTGTCGTTTCCAGCTCTCCCTTTGTAGCTTCCAATTCTCCCTTTGTAGTTTCCAATTCTCCCCTCGTAGTTTCCAGCTCGCCCTGTGTGGTTGCTAATTCTCCCTTCGTAGTTTCCAGCTCGCCCTGTGTAGTTGCTAATTCTGCTTGCCTAGCAGCCAACTCTTCCTGCTTAGAAGTTAACTCCTCTTCTTTAGCAGTCAGAGCTTCTTGTGTCGCGTCCAACTCCGCTTGTTTGGCCTCCAGCTGCTCTTGCTTAGCATCAACTTCTGCTTGTTTGGTGTCGATGTCGGCCTGCTTGGACTCCAGCTTGCCCTCGTAATCCGCGGCCATGGCATCCTTTGCTTCCTCAAGTTCCCGCTTTTCAGCCTCCAACTCCGCCTTGAGTTTGTCGCGCTCATCCGTTAGTTCCTGTTCACGGGCCTGGAGTTGCTCAGCAGCGAGCCTGTCATCTTCGTTTTTAATCTCCTGGAAATAGCCTTCCAATTCTTGCTTCTGGTTGACGAGCGCCTCTTTCTCTTGCTCCCTCTGTTTTGCCAATTCTTCCTCGTGGGCTTCCTTCTCTTCCTCGATGGCTCTTTGAAGATTGTCGATTTCGTATTGGAGATCTTCTCGAAGCTGTGAAAGTTCATCGTTCTCCTTTTGGGCATCGGCTAAGCTCTCCTCGATGTCCTTTTGTTTCTCCTGGAGTCCGCCAAGCTCGAGCCGGAGTTCGCTAATTCTGCCTTTTAATTTCGAGCATTCCTTCGCGCTCTCGTTGGCTGTTTTCTGCATCTGTGCTTGGAGAGCTTCGATGTAATACTCCTTGCGCATTAGGGATTCCTCATGCTGGGCCTCGATTTGCTTGTGCTCCGCTTCTCGCGCAGACAGCTGAGTTTGCTGGTCTCGATAGCTAATTACCAGTTGGCCGATGTCCGGAATAATGCTTTGGATTCGTGATAGGAGACTGATATTGAGTCCCTCGCCATTGGACGCAGATTTCCCGTTCTCAATCACCGGTGGCTGGACAGGTGCTGGTTCTCGAACAGGGCCATAGTCGTTATTGTAATAGGTATCTGCGTATCCCCGACCATATGAGGTTCGGCTACTCCTTCTAGCATGGTGGTATGGGCTATATGGCGAGTCCATCGCGGATGATCGCATAGGGGTATGATAACTTGGAGCGGTAACTGCCATATGGCTAGCCGCGTGGGGGTCGAAGGATGCTCCGTTATGTGGCGGTATCATGGGGTGTACATACGGGTGCACTACTGGACTACCGTATGAATAGTGGGGTGAAGAAATAGGTGCTGGTGGAGCGCCGTGAAGGTAATGTTGAGCTACAGCAGGATTAGATCGTGGATTCAGTTCAGATGGCGATGGGGAAGGAAGACGGATTTCCGCTGCTGAGGGTGATGGATGCCTCAGTGGCTGCGGCGGGTCTTCAATCTCCTTATTCGTGTTATTGGGACCATCAAACGGGTTGTTGGATAATGTGGCGCCTGGTGTTGCAGGGCCGGGGGATGATATGGCACTTGCAGGTGATGGAACTGAACGAACTCGCGGTTCGTCAGGTTCGCTCTCGTTATCTTCGCCGTCGTTGCTTTTTGCACCCTCTTCACTAGTATCTTTGTCTTCCTGGTTGGAGTTGCTACTGTTTTCGATGGGTGTTTGAAGTTCCAAGTTGGAAACTTTTGGAGAAGATATGCTTTCTTTGCTGAAACTTAAGGGAGTAGCTGACGGGGTTGAACCAGCGGAATCTGGCAAGGGTTGAAGACTCTCTATGATAGATGGGGGCGGTAGAGGATGTTGATCGTCCTGGATTTGGGGAGGTTCTTTGGGGTCTGAAGCTTCCTCAGGTTGTTCGGGTTTACAAGGTGCTTCTGCTTCCTTAGATTCTTCAGGTTCTGAGGGCTCTTGAAGTCCTTGGGGTTGTTCAGACTCCTGCAGTTCTTCGTGCTCTTGAGGCTGTTGAGGAGCTTCAGGTTCTTGAGTTTCTTGGGGTTCTTGGGTTTCGTCAGGTTCTTGAGCTTCTTGAGCTTCTTGAGCTTCTTGGGGCTCTTGGGGCTCTTGGGGCTCTTGGGTTGCTTGAGCTTCTTGAGGTTCTTGAGGTTCTTGAGGTTCTTGAGGTTCTTGAGGTTCTTGAGGTTCTTGGGTTGCTTGAGGTTCTTGGGGTTCTTGAGGTTCTTGAGGTTCTTCGAGGAGTTGTTTTGCTTCTTCGGGTTCTTGTAATTCCTCAGGCTTTTGAGGTTCGATTTTTGGTGATGGTGGTTGAGATGGCTGAGGTTCTTCAGGTTGGTCTTGTTTCTGGGCCTTTCCTTTTTTTCCTTTCTTGCCTTTATTCTCCTTTCCCTTGCGGGCTTTTGCGTTTGCTGGAGCCATGGTGCCGGCGAGAAAAGGTATCAAATACTTTAATATGTCTGCTGTCACCTGATAAAAATCGACGTGGTCCCAGTTAAAGAAAAGTTAAGGATCCTTGTTCGGGATAGAGGAGAAACAGGTTTGGCGAAGTTCACATGTATGACTGGTAAAAATTCGAAAGCATGGTATGCGGCAGTGAGGCAGAAGAGGGCAGTTAAGTGAAGACACGAATCCTGAGTGAAGGTCCTCGATAGGAGACACGCACCAAGGGGGGGTGAGTGAGTCGAAGGGTAGCAAGGTATAGATGTGAAAGAAAACCGTTCAAATTAGAATGGTTCTATCAGCTTGGGCCTGCGAATGGACATAAACAAAAATAAAAAAGGTGGTGTACAGCGGAGCAATCAACGATGAAATATGTAGGCAGGGTGAAAACAAAGAAAGCCAGTTGAATCAAAACTGGCGTTGGGTGCATAAAAGAAAAGTATTCTTCGAAAACAGAGTGGAAATGTGACCAGAAATAATAAGCTGGTTGAGAGTCGCGCGCCCAACGACTGATATAGATTCCAGAGGAGGAGCGGGTTGGACAGCCAACGGTCGAGGAAAACGCAAAAAACCAAATAGGGATGGCTGGTGCATTTTGTCCACGTCAAGATGACTGAAATGAAATGAGGGCGCAAGTGGTTCTTTAGAAAACGACCGGCAAGGGGCCAATGGAATGTTGTGTATAAGCATATTGGGCATCAATTGAGGGTCTTCCTTCATCTGTTCGCCCAGTTGTCTACGTTAGTCAGGTAGCAACAGGACCTGCATGCATCGTCGAGAAACGAACACATAGGCAAAATTAGAGGCTGGGGTGGCCCAGAGAATGGGGACTCCTTGCCCGGTGGACTGAGTGGCGGGCATATGGGGACTGATGACGTTTGGAACAGGCATGATGGAGCGTTTCGACAGACAGCATCTGGCAGCCGGTCAGCGCCCGAGAAAAGAAAAAGCACTGTTTTCGGCCTTCTGCTGTAGCCCTGGGTGGAGTCTTGGAATGCCCAAGGGCCAAGGCGAGGAGGTTGTGAGCTGTGAGGTGTGAGTTGTGAGTTGTAGTCTTGTCGGATGCATGAGAATGGAGCCGCCAGCCCGACGCTAAAGGGCTAGGCGAGGCCTCCAACGGTGGCTAGCCAGTAGATCAACCGCTGCGGGTATGTCAGGGAATGACTGTTCCTGGCACAAAGAAGACTGGGCAGAAAGGATGGCGGATATCAGCCAGATCATGGCAGAAATTGGCCATGGGAAGAAAAGAGAAGAGCAAAGAACAGTGTGCAAAGTGCTGATTGAATACAAAGATCGGTTGGGTTATGTTTACCAAGAGCAAATGTGCAACCCTGACACACATCCAAAACTTTTACCCAAAAAGTGGTTTGATGTGAATTATCAACAGAACTGGTAAGGCGATAAAGCGCGCTAAATATACAAGCCAATGTCCAAAAGATATAACAATGGTGTGTTTGACAATATCCATATTATCCAAGCCCCATAAAGATACAGCCAGTTCCCCATCCCGGGTCACCGCTAGACGGCAAGAGAGCTCTTTATCACAGAGAATGGGGCCTAGATCCAAGACCGGTGTTTTGAATATTCTGAATATCTGTCCGTTCTGGAGATCCTGTATCCACTTGTTGCTACTGCCGCTTCTTTGGCTGCTAAAGCGTCCCCGTTTACATCTTATCACACTCATTCGTATATCAAACATGGCGATTGTTACTCTCCCGCAGCTTTGCTAATAATCCCCTCTGTCTAGCCCACTTAAACCATCATTGGTCTGCATGACCGTAGCTTTCGGATCCTAACTCAAAAAGGAAGTATATCTAGTATACTCTGGACTGGTTATTAATCAGCATATTAGCAAACAGAAGCCCCAGTAGAAAATGTAAGTCATTTCGAAGGTACGGCTCACGGTGAGTTCAATGACGAGTGTTTTCGAATGATGCTGAGTGTAATAGACTAGAAGTCGCTTTGGTTGGACTGCATGTCTGTGGAAAATCCAGCTCTATTATTTTATCCCGAGCTAGACTGATTTATAGCGCGAGGAGGAACCGCTCGGATGAGGCTTAAGAAATGGACAGCAGGCACATGGTGGGGCCGTCGAAGGTACAACTGATATACCCTTTTCAAGGGTGTAATAAAATTATACCCGTATGGAACCATGAGCAAGTCTGAGCGCTGCCATGCTCGGATTTTAGGTAGACATTTGAATCGCCTTGCTTGATGGCAACGTATTTGCGAGTAAGATTGCCATTTGCCAGCTAGATTGCTCAGTAGCTACTTGAATAGAGCTTGCATGCTATGGTAACAACCATATCAATAAGCACCAAGGTAAAAATTAGATAATGCTGTCCAAAGCTTCCCAGCCATGGAGAATATGAATTGACTATCAGGGCTGAGGCTGTCGCCTTTAGGCGCTGGAGATGCTCCTTACCAGCCCACTCTGCTAAGAAACCTCGGACGGATTCAAAATTCGAGCTGTAAAGACGAAAGGGGCACCCGCCGATGGGACTGGCAGCGCTTGCCAGCAAATAGTGAGACACTGGCTCGAGACTCCTGGTCGACAACAGCCGCCTCACGATTAGACCCTTAGACCCAACGACGGTGATGGAGTGTAGAAGACTTGGACGGAAGCTCTAATAAAAGACCAAGGCGGTGGGTGATCTGCTAATTCTCCCATTCGCCCAACCAGCAACCTCGAGCTTCGGTGAATCCGGTACTTGCCGACGGCCAGCTCGTCCAGTTCAGAAATGAAGTGTGCTCACCTTTGGAAGCCGACAGGCTGCGATTAGAACGTGGCTGGTGAATTTAGATCAGTTACCTGGATCGGCGCCGGGCGGTGGGTTACTGGAGAAACAGCATCTCACCTCACCATTTCCAGGGCTTGTCAAGTTGTCAATGGAGACTGTGGACCCGTGCTAACATAGCGAAGCGAAAGGAACCATGTTGTTTCTCATTCGGCAGGAGTGAAGCAAAACGGAGCGAATTTGTTGTCTCGCATCACTTCCATTCAGGCCTAGTCCTAATCTGGCTGACCTGTCACATGACCCTATCTCACCTGACTGTCTTTCCGCCGCTTCAACGACACCAAGCCCGCAATAGCTGGAGCCCATTGACATCAACATCTTTTCCTCGACGCATTGCGGTTTGCGAGGCCCAATTGTCGAATCCCAGCCACAATGTTTCCCGCTCGGAGAGCAGCTGTTCCTGCTCGTGCCCTCCTCCGCCGCCAGCAGCCTCGCCGCCTTGCCTCCTCCGCATCCCACCATGCCGAACCCGTGAACGAGACCTTTGGCGTAAGTAACCACGAATCCCTCGCCAACCCCCCCGTTGTTTCTACGTGTTCTAGGCAGCGTCGCACGTATGGATATAGATATCATGGATTGGGACAATGGCATCAGGCTGCCAATTGGCACCGTCCATGTCTACATTGAACGATATTAAACCCATACTACGTTTTTGTCCGCTTTTCAAAACACAATGCATACGCATGCGCCGGAATCCACAGGCTAACATCTTTTTCCTTCATCCTTTTTATAGCCCGGTTTTTACATATTTCTCGCATCCGTTCCCATAGGCTTAGCCCTGTACAACTACTCCACATCCGACCCCAATAGGAAGCCATGGATGACCCGCCTAATTGAAAACTACTTCCCCAAGGAGAGCATGTGGGAGCAGCGGAACGCCCTTCATACAGCCGCGATCGAGCGAGCTGCCGCTGATCGACATCTATTCCACAGCCAAAGCGCCTCCCTAAACTTGGAGCTGAGGTTTCCTGAGTGCGTCATTTGTTGCCCTTCCCTATAAAACGCCATGAATCTAGCTTTCCCGGTCATTGTTTCAGGCCTGAGCGAAGAAACCAAGCTAACCAAAATGCTAATTCTCTTGGTGAATAGAGCTTTCAACACCGGAGCGTGCATGAATGTACCTGCAGGTAACGCCCACGCGGACCTCTCAGCAGTTGTCGCCCACTATCAGGCGAAAAATAAGAAGATTGAGGAGGAACGTGTTGCTCGAATGAAGGATGGCAAAGTGGTCTCTATCTATGAAGATGGTCGATACTTCTAATCCAATAAAACTTGTTTTACCTTGAAAAAAAAAAAGAAGCAAAAGAAGTAAAGACGGGGCTGGAGTTCTCGATTTTTATTATTTTCTGACCCGCTCCCTCCATCGTTTCCTCAGCTAGATTTTTCCTCCTACTAGGTTCCATTTGTCATTCCGTACCTCTCATTTTTTTGTATATATGTATATATATCATGCAACCATTTTCATAATCCTGGGATGCGCAGGTGTTCGATACGTGAAGTGAAAACATGCACACCTCTGGGGGTCGTTGTACGGCCAAACCAGCCTCTCCGTACCCTATTTCATTTTCCTGTCTATTCTATCCGCTTTGTGCTATGCTCCGGGAAAAGAAAAAAAAAAAGAGAGAGAAAATAAAAGAAAAATGTAACACAGGAGGAACCCCTTAAATGAAATCCACCCTAAAACCATCCAACAGCCGCTAACTCATCACGCTGTAATATCCGTGAACTCACCCACCCCCATAACGCGTAGCCCTAACAACCCAACTCTCTCCCCCCCCCCGCAGCCCGGAGCTCTCCTCATATTGTTACCTCCAATATCACCCTTCCAACCCCCTCATTCCTAATCTCCGCCCTCTCCTTCACAGAAAACCCATCATCATCACTACTAGCCCTGCCTTCCCTACGCCCGACATCCCTCATCACCCCCAAAAACTCATCAACCCCACCCCCAACGCCGAAATATACCTCCTTGGCGGCAATTAGAGCTTTGGAATTGTATTTAGGTGGTGGAGTCTTATCCGTATCTACAGCGGACCCTGCTGCAGGTTCCAGAGGAGGAGCAGATGTAGATGTACATGTACATGTGGAACCCAACCCGCCACCACGCCGGAGGAGCGCAAGTAGTGTTTCTGAAAAGGCGTGCAGGGAGGAAGGGGAGTAGATTGTTTCGCTAGCGAGGATGAGTAGTAGATTTGTTAGCCTTGGTTGCGGCGGTGATGATGATGGCGATGATGACGGTGATGACGGTAAACGGTTCGGCAAAGCTAATTCGACAAAGGCAGGTGACCAGGCGCCTGCTATGAATGATAGGCAAATCCCGCGGGCATGTAGGTCTTCGCGGAACGCGGAGAGGAGGGCTGGCTCGATGTCTAGGTCAGGTTGTTCGTCATCGTCATCGACATCGTCCTCGTCCGCGCGACCGCCATCCCACCGATCGCGATTAAGGCTATTTTCGGCATCGGTTCCGTGATCGATGTTGGGAGGGATATTCCCCTCCGGTTGTTGTTGTTGTTGTTGTTGTTGCGAGTGGTTGAGATGATGATGGCGGCAAGTTTGCCATGTAAGGAGTATATTCGGCACGGTGACTAGTCGTAGCACGGCAGCGTTATAATCCGCAAACACGAACCGGATTAGCCTCCGAGGCGGGCTCTGTGGGGCAGGTCGTGAAAGGAGATGGTGTAAAATCGCAAGGGACGGTATGGCGGTTCCTGCGCCGAGCTATTTATTGCAGAATCCGCCAGCGCGATATTCCTTGTGTCAGCGAAAGATCTATTACTTTAAAAAAAAAAAAAACGTATATATATATAGCTTGTTTGGCTAAGTTGGGTTGAGTCAAAAGCAGTCTTTGCCTTCTCACCTCTATAATATCCACATCTTCACCCCCTCCCCCCGCCATATCCGATAGGAGGGAAGGTATTTCCTCAGCAGCCACCAACTTCGCCAGATCAATAGCACACTCCCACGTCTTCAAGCCGCCTTCGTAAACAGTCGGCCTTAGATCACCCTTTTCCAGGCCGGATATCAACTCTGCATTTTCGTTGGTATCTGCATCGTCTTCTGCCATCAGCTGGGCGCGAATGT